>FIZU01034332.1:0-21207 GCA_900064475.1 Pseudococcus longispinus
CACGATATCAAGTTCTACAAAAATATGGGATTGTACATCTAGACTATGTACACAGTATATTTTTTTTCAGAATTGCACCTCTGAAAGGGGTTACCAAAATGACCCTTGGAAAGCTTAAAATGTCCATTTGACCTTGAAAAAATGCTCAAAATTTTTTTCAAAAAATTCCAAAAATCACCCTCGATAGTATCTACCATCCTTGCAAGTTTGAAAAAATTCGGTTGAAAACTGCCAAAAATTGGTAATTTTTAGCGAAAATCCACATTTAGCCTCCAGAAGGGGTTAGAGTTGAGATATCGAGCTAAAAATTTTGTCACTTGGATTTTAGACCATAAAAGGACCAACTTTCACTGGATAATTTAGAATTCAGTGATCAAGGCCAAATCACCCCTATAAACCTGACTATGCTCTTTCTGATTAATTTTTCATTCTAATAAAATATAAAAATTGATTTCTCCAGCCCTTTCAGAAAACCTGGGCTCGGGGCAAATTGCTCCCTTTGCTCCTTCTCGCCATATGAGTCTGACCACTTTTTGTTTTTATATCTTCCTCTTTCATAACAAATTTCAGGACAGCTTTGAGGTATTTAATAACATATTTACCCTCAAATTTTCGTCTAAAAAAAGTGATTAACCTGTTAATTCAATTCAGCACCTGTAATTACACATTTCGTCAATCGATCGTACAAAGAATTGATTATTAAAATCACTCCTCCCTTCCTCGCAGTCTACATATGAGTCAAATACTTCACTAAATTGTATTGATCATACGAGCTATCAAAACTTCCGGATGTTCGATGACTAAAATATCGAATATCGCGTAACTAATGTATAAAATCCTCTTGTAAACGTATTATCGTCATCCCCGAACCAATCGTATGATGATTCATTTATAAAACAGCCGAGAAAACCGAACACGCGAGGTAAATAAAAAGGTAAAGAAGAGGAAAAAAACGTGCATATGACGTAAGAACTCTCGTCGATTGCAAAACAAGGTACGAGTACGATGATCGTATAAATACCTACGAAAGTGAAGAGCGAGAGGTATATAAATACCGTTGTATTTGGTACGGTTTTAAGTCAGTATATAAACGTATTGTATTAGGAGCACCTTGAATGAGGTGATCCTTTGATGGATCGTAACGATTTGCATGGAAGGCGGTGGAATGAAAAAAGATATTCGTAGAAATAAGCATTAACGTTACATCAGTCGATAGCGACGAAGGCACCTGTTGAGAGAGTATTCAGATGGTAGAAGAGCGAAGGAGGAATCTCGCAGACAATGGTACTGGCGTTGATGCGGTGATTATACAACGAGAAAACTATTTAACCTATTCGATGGTCAAGTGAGAGAAAAAAATCGAACCGGTTGCGGTTCGCCATTCCCACACAGGATGATAAAAAATTGGCGCGGTGAGATGTTTATGAATGGGACCAAGAGGAAGAGAAACAAATTAGTGAGATGCAGCTTCGGCTTTGAAATCTTTGTGTATCGACAGCGATGCGCTCGAATGACGCGGACGTAATCGAAAAGATTAAAAGCTGGTTCGAACTAGTTATGTTGGTACAAATAAAATATAAGTATATTGGTGCGAGTGTATTTTTAAATATGCGTCGATTTAATTGTGTGTAGTTTAAATACATGGCGAGTGCTGGGTGCAGTTTGGATGCAGATTGCAGGAACTTTTGGTTAGTTTTTTTCACCGGATTAGTCGAATTGATTGAATGAATAAGTCAGTTTGTAATATGGAACTAATTGATGGAAAATTTCAATTATGATGGTTGGATTATGTGGTGGAATGATTTGATACAATATAATATATTTTATGAAGAAAGGGGGGAGGGGGTTGGATTCTCTTGAAATTGATAATTTTCAAGAAATTGAGCAGGCTCAATGTAGTAGGGCATGATCTCCAACTCAAGAAATGAAAAATTCATGAAATCAGATTGAAATTGACTTACAAAAATCAAAATTATTATTGAAAAAATTAATAATTTTCTTCAAATATTAAAATTTTTAGAGAAAGTGAGTTTTTAAAGGGGAGTGGGGGATCACTTTTATGCCAAAGACTAGAAAATTTCATTTAAAAAGATCACCTGAAAAAAGTCGACATTTTGTTAAAATTCTAGGTTTTTAGTCAAAATTTCCATTTTCTTTGTCTAAATTGTCATTTTTGGTCAAAATCATCGTTTTTTGTCAACTTTTATTCTGTTTCAAACTGCACCTTTTTGTCAAAATAGTCATTTTTTGGTCAAAATGGTGATTTAAAAGTAGAAAGTGTTATTTTTGGTCAAAATTGTCATTTCAAGGTAAAAACTGGCATTTTTGGTCAAAATCGTCATTTTTTGCCAATTTTTATTCTCTACTCCAAATTGTATATTTTTGTCAAAATAGTCAATCTGTGTCAAGTAGTCATTTTTTGGTCAAAATGGTGATTTCAAAGTAGAAATTGTCATTTTTGGTCATGATCTCCATTTTTCAACAGTTGTTTTCTGTCCAATTTGTGAATTTTTGTTCAAAACTGTCATTTCAAGGTAAAAACTGACATTTTTGGTCAAAATCGTCATTTTTTGTCAATTTTTATTCTCTAGTCCAAACTGTATATTTTTGTCAAAATAGTCAATTTGTGTCAAGTTGTCATTTTTTGGTCAAAATGGTGATTTCCAAGTAGAAATTGTCATTTTTGGTCATGATCTCCATTTTTCAACAGTTGTTTTCTGTCCAATTTGTGAATTTTTGTTCAAAATTGTCATTTCAAGGTAAAAACTGTCATTTTTGGTCAAAATCATAGTTTTTTGTCAATTTTTATTTTCTAGTCCAAACTGTACCTTTTTGTCAAAATTGTCAATCTATGTCAAAGTTGTCATTTTTGGTCAAAATTTCCATTTTTCATCAATTGTTTTTTGTCCAAATTGTGAATTTTTGGTCAAAATTGTCAATCTGTGTCAAAGTTGTCATTTTTTGGTCAAAATGGTGATTTCAAAGTAGAAATTATCATTTTTGGTCAAGATCTCCATTTTTCATCAATTGTTTTTCGTCCAAATTGTAAATTTTTGGTCAAAATTGTCATTTCATGGTAAAAACTGTAATTTTTGGTCAAAATCATATTTTTTTGTCAAAATAGTCAATCTGTATCAAAGTTGTCATTTTTTGGTCAAAATGGTGATTTCAAAGTAGAAATTGTCATTTTTGGTCAAGATCTCCATTTTTCAACAGTTGTTTTTTGTCCAAATTGTGAATTTTTGGTCAAAATTGTCATTTCATGGCAAAAATCTTTATTTTTGGTCCCAATCGTCATTTTTTGTAAAAATTGCCATTTCAAGGTAAAAACTGTCATTTTTGGTCAAAATTGTCATTTTTCGTCAATATTGCCATTTTTTTTTGCAAACGGTCATTTTTGTCAAAATTTTAATTTTTTGGGTCAAAATTGTCAATTTGAAGTAAAAATTGTCATTTTTGGTTAAAATCGTTATTTTTCGTAGATTGTCATTTTTTTGGTCAAACTTGTAAATATTTTATATCATGTCAAAATTTTTAAAATATTCATAATTTTGTTAAAATAAAGAAAGTCATTGAACCCGATCGAAGCGAAGGCGAAAATTTTTTCATTAAAGGCTGAAATTTTATCATTTTTTGGTCCAAATACAGTTTGAATCGACAAAATAGCAATTTCAGTAGAAAATTTTCTGTCTTTCTCTCCCTCAATTACAATGTTTTCGACTTGAAAGTTGAATTTTGTGCGTCGAAGGGTTCGGAGTAGAATTGAAGAAAAATTTCTGTTATTAAAATTCAACTTCTGAAATTCGTATTTGCTTCGGTTTCCTGTCGTTTTGGAACCTCCTGGAAAATTTCGATAATTTTTTTTTGAAGGTTCAAAATGGACCAAAATCACAAATAAATTGAAATTTTAATCATTATTTTACATCCTGGAAATAAATTCGGAGCGTTAATAATTTTTCAGCAAAAATTGAAGCGTTCAGTCCACTTTAAATATTTTCCCAACATTTTTAAAATTTTCTAAAATAGATCAAATTTACGTCGAGAAGCTTGAAGTTTAAATCATAGTCATAGCTTTACACTTCACGTAGAATAACATTCTCTCATCGATTAAATTCTCGTTACATCCTAAGAAATTCATCTTACGTGTTCAAAAATAGCCACATATTGCCTATCGTAAATCTTTAAGGCAAATCTTGAATCTCTTAAATTGATTCGAATGATTTGGAGACATTTGCATATGCTGGATAAACATCGATATTTCGCCGAATACTCCAGAAAAATCGATTTAAGAGTTTGAAATCAGGCAGCTAGTTCAATGTCCAACCCTTCAATTTAAAAATTCATTTTAATTGAAGAATTTTTGAATTTCTTGTACTTTTTCAAGTAGATTTTACTATTTTTTGAATGAGGAAAACTTTCCCTAAAATCAAAACTATGGCTTTTATTGACTGAAAACTTGAATTCGAAGCTCTTCTAAAAATATTTTATTTTTTTTATCACAATATCGTGAAAAACAAGTTCGTGATCAAGTACTCCTCTTTAATTACCTATAAATTTATTCTCCTGATGGTTTTCATAAAAAAGTCCAATCATAATTCAAGCTCGAGAAACGCCGAAAGCTAAATGGAATTGGTCAATGTTTTCTTATTGTCTCGCTGCGCTGTGCATGTACATAAATGTACAATTGTACATGTAATTAACATACAATGTAGGTGATGCTTAATTGTATGTAAAATTGCCATTTCTACATTTCTATCGTCTTGCTATACTGCATACGTACGAGTATTTTGACATTTCTTTGTAAAACATTTCTGCTCCGTGCATTTCATCTCGTATTTTTACGTATTTTATTTGTACGCCGAGACCTACGTATTTGAGTTTTTTACCTGTTAAAATTGTTATTATTTGGCGATTTTTCAACGATTTGTGTTTGAGAAAAATTTACGTTTTTTGTGTTCTCAAGTTTGAAAAATTCGCCAAAAATATTGAAAAATTACCCAACTGCGTGTGCTGAAAATTCCTCGTAGTTTTTGTTGTAAAATTAAACTGCGTGAAATTTCTTCGAATTTTCATAAATTTTTGTAAACATTCAAAATTGAATTTTTATCGAATGAAGAAATTTTGACGAGTTTTCCAATTATGAGAACGATGAAGCAAATGCCTATGGGTATAAAAATATTCTGACGCATTAGAATTTACAGAAATTCATCAAAAATTACCATAATTTCGTACATGGAATTTTCTTCTTCTTTTCATCTAAAAATTATTTCATCCTCCTGTCTTCTTCTTCTATCATGAGATATTTCTCTACATACTTTATAATTATGTTATTTCATTCAACACGTATTTTTTGCATAAATCGCCATCCTTCCTCTCGTCTTTTACTGTTTTTCTACTAGAGACTTGAAAATGACAAAATTCACACCTCGTTGTGCTGGTTCGCACGCACGTAAACGTACCTGTCATCTCTCCATCTTCTCTTACGGGTACCTACACCTACATGTGTGCGATTTCCGCAACATCCTTGGCACTGATACAAGACCGCGAAAAATTTTAATTCGCTGACACGCGTCTCGGTGTTTTTGGCGGTTTGCAAAATGCATTTTGAAAATTTCCAAATCTTGGTCGTGTATTACGTCGTTGGTCGCGTACACACATAATTAGTTCCAAGAATAGGTAAACACCTCGGCGGTATGCTACCTTTATCTCATATATTCCGCATTCTATGCCAAAATTATACACGATAATTATGCTCTATTGCTCTCGCGATGAGAGTTAGACGAGGGACGCGGGACTCGCGCTATAAATCGCGATTCGTCAAAATAATACGTTCGAAAATGACTACGAGTATACCTAACCAGTGGTTAACCAGTTCGAAGTACGTATTAATTCCCAAGTAATGTAGGTTAGTTTCTTTACTTACCAGTCTCAACGAATTAATATTCGAGCTGTGTCATGTATAAATTGGCGACTAAGAATCGAACGTGAAAAATAAACTAATCAGCTTAATGTATTTGTGAGGGAAAAAAATTATACGTTTGTATTTTACGCATTCTTTAGTCTAAAAAAAACCACATTCGTACGTACGACAGCGTATTTCGGCGTCGCGAACCCGTTATATTGGATGTCTGAAATCCGACTCTAGAAATTTTTTTTTCCTTTTAACCAGCCAGCCAGGTCGTATTTCTCGCGAATCGGTAAATTTCCGCGTCTGGTTCGATTTTACAGTTAAATTGGTGGAATTCCACGCCAAGGATATCCTCCCTCGGTCTGCGACCAGACTGCAGACTTGCAGAGGTATTACAATTACTGGCTTGAACACCTGGTCGAAATCGCCGAGGTGTCGGCTGCATGGATAGCCGTTTCGAAGCCGAAAACCGATACATTATATCCGGTTTATTTCATCTATTCCAATGCATATCGTAGGACGTAGATGGGTAATTAATTATTGCAGCTGATGCAATTTGCCTTTTTTGTTACCATATGTTGCAAAAGTATTGCGATGTGCTTTTGAGTCTTCTTCGTCTTGGCAGCTGGGCTGGAATGAAGCGAATCTAACAGAATGTCCAATTTTCAAACCGGTTCAAGGATTCATTTCATAAAGAAGCTTTCCATCTCTAAAAATTGATTCATTTTTGTTTTGAAATTTTTTATCTATTGAATAAAACAGACGAAGGAGTGAGTTGAGAGTTTCTCCTTTGAAAAGGAATCAATTTTTGATGCTTTACAATTTTTTTTTGAAAATTTTTCTCTGATAGTAGTTTTTTTTCAAATTATTGAACCGGTTTCAGAAAATTAAGTTCGGTATATGAGATGAATAAGTAATTGTTACAATACGTAATTTTTACAAATAATTCAAATGTTAAATGAGTGTTCTTGATGAGTGAAGGAAGAGTAAATTTGAAAGTAATTTCAACGATGTATAATTTTTCAGAACCGGTTCAATACCTATGACTTCCTCAAGCCAACAATATCTTCATTGTCAAGTTTAATTAAAATTGTTGAATAAGAAAACAGGACAATTTTCGATGCTTTACAACTCGTTTTTAAGAGCATTTTTCGTTATTTGTTTGAGGTAATTGGTGGCAACCGGTTGTAAACACTGAACTGGTTTCAACCACATATTATGTTTAGTTTTAGCTAATTCAAAATGTAGTAGTTATCGATGTTATGGAAATGTACCACTTTTAACAATTCTTTTAACTGGAAAGATTTGTAGCATGAATGACAACCGGTTTGATCATTGAAACCGGTTTTAAAATTGTATGTCTGATTAAAACTGGTTCAAAAATTACTACTCGTAGTTATCAATCTGAAGGAAATGTACCAATCGCTTCAAGTTAAAACGATTTTTTACTGATGAAAATTTTGATTATCAATGACAACCGGTTTGATCATTGAAACCGGTTTCAAAATTGTATGCTTAGTTGCAATTTTATGAACATGTGACACTTTCGACGATTTTTTTCTACTAAAAATATTTTGGAGGATGATTGGCAACCGGTTTGATCATTAAAACCGGTTTCAAAATTGTATGTCTGATTAAAACAGGTTCAAAAATTACTACTCGTAGTTATCAATCTGAAGGAAATGTATCCTATCACTTCAAGTTCAAACAATTTTTTTAGTAATAAAAATCTTGATGTTGAGTGACAACCGGTTTGATCATTGAAACCGGTTTCAAAATTGTATGCTTAGTTGCAATTTTATGAACATGTGGCCCTTTCGACGATTTTTTTCTACTAAAAATATTTTGTAGGATGATTGGCAACCGGTTTGATCATTAAAACCGGTTTCAAAATTGTATGTCTGATTAAAACAGGTTCAAAAATTACTACTCGTAGTTATCAATCTGATAGAAAAGTACCCTATCACTTCAAGTTCAAACGATTTTTTTACTTATAAAAATTTTGATGATGAATGACAACCGGTTTGATCATTGAAACCGGTTTCAAAATTGTATGCTTAGTTGCAATTTTATGAATATGTGCCACTTTCGACATTTTTTTTTAACTGAAAATATTTTGGAGAATGATTGACACAACCGTTTTGATCATTGAAACCTGTTTCAAAATTGGATGCCTGGTTAAAACTAGTTCAAAATGTTCTACCCGTGGTTATCGATCTTACAGAAATTAACGTACCTGTCACTTCTGATGATTTTTTTCACTGATAAAATTTTGGTGGGAGAACAACAACCGGTTTGATCATTGAAACCGGTTTTAAAATTGTCTGTTTGATTGCGATTTTAAGGAAATGTGCCACTTTGAATGATTTTTTTTTACTGAAATGAATTCGAAAGAATGATTCACAACTGGTTTGAACAGTGAAACCAGTTTAAAAATTGTCATTTCTGGTTGAAACTAGTTCAAAATGTTCTACCCGTGGTTATCGATCTTACAGAAATTAACGTACCTGTCACTTCTGATGATTTTTTTCACTGATAAAATTTTGGTGGGAGAACAACAACCGGTTTGATCATTGAAACCGGTTTTAAAATTGTATGTTTGATTGCGATTTTACGGAAATGTGCCACTTTAAATGATTTTTTTACTGAAAGGAATTCCAAAGGATGATTGACAACTGGTTTGAACAGTGAAACCGAGTTCGAAATTGTATAATCAGGTGAAACCGGTTAAAAATTGACTAGTTATCGATTTATTGAAAATGTATCACTTAAATGAATATTTTTTCCGAAGATATTTTGGATAGATGATTCACAACCGGGTTATAAACATATGAACCGGTTTCAAGATTTTATTTATGATCGAAACCGGTTTCAAATTTTCTAGTTATCGATTTATTAAAGTAGTAGGTATTTTTTCGTAGGTTTTCCGTGTTCATTTTTTGTTTTTAAGGAATGAATTGTTCTTGGTTGTGAACTCTTGAACCGGTTGAAAAATGTAAGTGTCTTATTGGAAACGGTTAAATAACGTAAATGATTGATTTTTGAGAAATTTGTCGTTGTTTTGAAGCTTTTTTATTTTTATATATTTTTTTAATGAATTGGTCGCAAGTGGTTGTGTACTACTGAACCGGTTTTAATAATGTCCTTTTCATGAAAACCGGTTTCAAAATCTTGATATGTTTGATATTTTTGAAATTGCATTTTCTGTCTTTTTCAAGGCTTTCTTATTTCGGAATGTTTTTAAAAGAATTATTAGCTAATGTTCATGTGCGTTCAACTGGTTTTCCAAAATATATGTTTTATTGAAACCGGTTTCAAAATATATCTGTGCCCCAATTTGTGAAAAATTAAACTCTTTTCTAAGATTTTTTTATTCTGTCAATTTTTGGATGAATCATCGAACTAGTTGTAAACAGTGTAACAGGTTGTCTTGGTGTTTGTTTTTTGAAACCGGTTTCAAGAGGTAAAACGTAAAAGTCGTTCAGCTGTTGAAAATAACTTGTTATCTTTATGAAGTATGCGCTGTTTATCAAAACAAAAACAATTGAGAACACCTTTTTAGCTTTGGTTTCCATATTTTTTTATGGAATCTTATGTGAAAAAATCAGTAACCCAAGTACTCCATTTTCTTTTTTAAAAAAAGTCAAGAGTTTTTCACTGTAGGTAAATTACTTCAACTTATTTTAAGAAATGGAACATGATCACATTTTTTTCAAAAAAAAAAAATGGTTTTTAGTTCTCGTTGTTTCATCCCGTAACACATTTTCCATTTTAATTTTTCGAAAAATCAATTTTTGTACGTATTTGGGACACCCTGTACAGTCAAAACTCGTTAATATTCGAAACACCCGTCTGCGAATTAAACATCGCTACACCGTTGGCATATTTTCGCTCTAAATCAAAAGTTACTCAACTATACTCGAACTAGAGCGAATTTTCAAAACACACTGTACCTGCGAAGCATCCTTCTTCGTGCGGAAAATCCGCCGGGAAACGGTGGGTTTCGCAGTCTGCACCACTTTCACCGCGTTAATTCTCATTCCACGCGTCAGACAACTCATTGATTTCCCATAAGACAACGACATTGCCCCGACAGACGCTGCGAATGAAGGGAAACCACGCCGTGTACCATTTCGCAGCAGTCGGTCGTATCGGGTAATAAAAATTTACCCATTTTTTTCCATTTTCATCTCGCGTCTAGGATTTAAGGCGCGCTGGGCGCTGCGTTTCCAAGCCTGCGAAAAATTATCGACTCGTACGAACATATTTTTCTATTTACGAATGAACTCTGGGGGAAAAAATTAACCCGTATGAAATCCGTCATTAAATGCGGTTTGTTCGTACGTACGTATACGTAATACTTATGGGTATGGTTCGTTTGTATACAATATACGCCGCGTCGCACGCGTATTTATCTCGGCTGTGAATTTTAAATACATCGTTTAGAGCGACCAACCGAACGACGGTCGCGTACTGTACGTGACCGGACTCAAAGTTGGCGAAATCTTGTCTCATCGCGAGCCATATCTTTGCTTCCCTGCATCGAGCTTTGACGTTACCATACACGAGTCGGACCAAAGAGGAAACCGTTTCATCGATTCGAGCGGAGAAAGACGAACGCAATTTAAGGTTCATTCGTTCGCAACCGATAAAGCGGAAAAGCGTGACGAGCGATGAGTCTGTGGAAACACCACGCGGCCAACGAAAGAAACAGCGAAAAAAACAATAGATGATTTCACCGATACTACACACAATTGTAATAGACGTCCACTGCCGCCAAAGTAACGCTTTCTAACTTCCAACTCCAACTTTTGCCCGGTTTCTCGACTCAGACTCGTACCATTGTGATTCTGCAATACTGCGAATCTCGAATGTCTAATTCATATACAAATCTCAGTCCGACTTTATTGTTCGAGTCTGTTGCGAGAAACATGTCTCATGGCTAGCCAAAGGATGCAGTATGGAGGAAGTTAGCAGAGTTCATTTACATAATAAAAGTACCCATACAGTGTATGTACGAACAGAAGAGGTAAAAAGAGAGGTAATTCTAGTACACGCTAAGATAGCATTAAATAGCGCGTATACTTAATGAGCCCATCTATACTGAGAAAGAATACGACCAAAGAGAGGTAATTGAAAGTACAATATTCGAGCTGTACCATACCTATACAAAGATTCCAGCAAGATTGTCCCTTTGATGGTCAACCAAGCCGAACCAACGTAATGCTCGGTTTATATGTGTACGCAGTGGAAATGTACTAGTAGCGAGTCAGCATTCGGGTCAGAGGTGCATTCTCAGAATCAGATTCGTATAGTGTGTTGCGTATAATCGTATATTTCATTCTTATCCGTTTACGAAAAGGTTTTAAATGAGAGAGCGAAAAAATACGTAAAGTGCTTTATTCGACAATTCGTCGTTGATTTATTGTGAAAATTATAGAAATGTTGGTCAAGTATTCTCTACTGTAGGGTTTCAAAAAGTGGGTACGGTTTCTCGGGTTTAGTATCAAAGTTGTTTCAAAATTTTGTGAAAATAGTTGTTTTGATGAAATATTATTAAAATTATATGAAATATTATGAAAAATGTTTTTAAATGTTGAAAAAGTTATTGAAATAGCGTCAGAATTGTTGAAAATGTTACATAAATGTATTTAAATGTCGCAATTGTTCTCAAAATTGTTTGAAAATTTGCAAAAATTGTTGAAAAATTGGCTTTTAAATGTCTAAAAAATAATTATTTTCTCAATTATTTAATATTTACTCAGTTTACAATTAGTTTTTGTGATTTTTCAAATTTCTCAAGTAATTTTTTACGGTTTCTCGTATGTTCAGCAATTTTGTTATTTTGAGTAATTTTTGCAACCTTTTGCCCACTTTTGACGATATCTCATTAATTTTTGAGCATTTTTCAAAGATTTTCATTCAAATTGAACAATTTTAACGATATTTTATCAATTTTTCCACGATTTCTACAAAAGTTGAACTATTTTGAACAACTATTATAAAATTTTTAAACAAAATTTTGTGAAAATTTTTATCAATTTTCCATCTTTTTCCAACGATTCTAATTCAAATTAATGACCTTAATTTCAATTTCGATCCATTTTAACGAAATTTCGTCAACTTTTCCAAAATTTTCAACGTTTTTTAAATTTAAACGATTTTTTTTCAAATTTTTTGCAATTTGTACAGCATTATAAATTAATATTGATGTATTTTATCAAAATTTTACCAATTTTCTGACATTTTTCATCAATTTTCAGTCAAATTCGCGATTCCAATTAACATTTTTTTCATTTTGAATAATTTTAACGATATTGATTAATTTTTTACGTCATTTTAAACGATTTTTTTTGTATTTTGAACAATTTTTGCATTTTAAATTAATATTGAAATATTTCGCTTACTTAATTTTATCAATTTTGCGTAATTTTCCAACGATTTCGATTCAAATTGAACATGTTTTCTTCCATTTTAAACCATTTTAACGATATTTCATCAATTTTTGCAACACTGCCAACGATTCTGATGAAAGTTGAACAATTTCTCCCAAATTTTGAACAATTGAAAGCACTACAAAATTTTCAATTAATATCATTTGAAATATTTTTCAAAATTTTGTACAAATGTTATCAATTCTCCGCCATTTTTCAGCGATTTTCATTCAAATTCGTGGTTCAAATTAACAGTTTTAATTTCACTTTGAACAATTTTAACGACATTTTGATCAATTTTTGGGTAATTTCCAATTATTTTTTTGTATTTTGAACTATTTTTACATTTTAAATTAATATTCAAATATTTCACTTCATTTTATTGATATTTTATCAATTTTTTGCAATTTTTCGACGATTTTCATTCAAATTAAACAACTTTAATTACTTTTTGAACAATTTCAACCATATTTCATCAATTTTTACGTCATCTTTACCGGTTTACCAATCTAAAAATTCTGAAATTTTCTAAAATTTTAAAATTTTTTAAAATTCTAAAATTTTTAAATTTTCTTAGCATATGACTGCTTGAATAAATAATTATAATTTAAACGAATTCAATGAAAATTTAACAATTTTCAATTCATGCTATTTTAAAATAATTTTTGCTCAAGATATTTTACACAAGTTTGTTGATTTTCATCTATTTTTACCTCGATCGAACCAACATCGAGTCAAAGGAACAGCTCAACCCTTCCCCTAAAATAACAAAATTTCATTTTTAATTGGAAAATCAAATTTTAGTAGGAAATTTTCAGAGGTGGTGACCTTTTTTTTAAATATGTGGGAAAAATTTGCATTTTGAGTAAAAAATTTGTCATTTTCAGCCTCCCTCGCCCCCTCCCTCGATAATGCCACATTTGCATCTCTGATATCGATTCTCATGATTGATGTCTCATTTTTCCCAAAATTTTCCAAAGCTTTTTTAACATTATATGAATTTTAAAGTTTTTGAATCAAATTTCACTACAAAAATTGAACTTTTTCTCACATTTGTTATGATTTGTAGATGTTTTAATTGATTTAATACGATTTTAAAAATATTTTCTATTTTTTCAAGTATTCACATTTCGTGTGTAAGATTTTCTCAGTAGAAGTCAGAAGTACAGAAGCTGATTTAAATCTTAGTCAAGATCTGACCATGGTCCTCGAGATTTGAAAGTCTACATAGGGTGCTTTTGCTTATTTTTAAGAGTTTTTATCTCGTATTTTGGAAATTGGTACATCCTTCTGCATGCTTCCTTGCCCATTCACATTTCAGTTTTATCCTTTCATTACATTTTCCCCTTATTTTGAATAGATTTCAATAAAAAGGCTCAATTTAGTAAATATTCACATTTTAGAACCGGTTTTAATATAAATTTTTCAAAATGGTTCAGTGGTTCTGAACCGGTTTTCAAAGTTCTTCCAAAATTTTAGTACGAAAACTTCGTTTGAATATTGCCTCCAAATGAGCAATTTTTTTGTATTAGAATGAAGGCAAAGTGCAAACGGACAGTTCAGTTTATTTATCCACAAAGGAGGAGAAAAGTCAATTCATTTTGTACGTTTTTAGACAATTTCAAGTGATTTTTTACCATTTTGATCCTTCCAAAAACCAATTTCCAACGTTTGCGTATTTCTTATGTCATATCATGTCATTCTTCATTACGTTCTTTTGTAATCGATCGATCACCACTTTTTTTCACGCCATGCTGATCAATCAAATTATTATCGTCGATTTCCCTAAATTTTTCTATTAGGTCATTCAGGTCGTTTTATTTCGGAGAATTTTCAGGGTGGATTATCCCACCGCACTGATGACTACGTCGTATTAGAAACACACCATGGAATCACCCGATATTTGATAAATTTTGACGACTCGACGGCTTGAAAATACGCGATGACCTAATTACGACTAATTCGCCGACAGCGCAGGATATTCGTCGGCGTAGTGTACCTGTATTCTACGCAGTCAGTCGTATGATACGAGTACCGTAGAATACTACGTGTAGTACTATAAGTATTTATACGAGTACCTATACGTCGAGAGGCATAATACTACGCACTCGTACAACGAGAGCCTTTTTTTCCCAATCCTATTCCAATTTCAGCCATCGCATTATTGACTAAAAATTTTCCACGAGGAGGAAAAGTAAACGTGAAAGTATACGCGTGCGGTTTCATCGCAACGATGACGCTGGCGTAGAGGAAAAAAAGGAGCAAAGGTGCGATAATTGGTCAATGACCCGGCCTTGTATTATCAACGTAATCAACCGACATTGTGTATCTTATACCTATTCTCTTTTCATCGCATCGTGCAGCTATATACCAGGGCCGAGCTACTGTTTATGCGTGTGTGGCCCAATATATGCGCGTGTATCTGTATTGTAATGTATACGAAATGTCAACTCGAATGCAGCAACACGTTTTTCACACCGTAGACGAACCTGTGCCTGGTTGCGTGAAGTAGATGAGTTAAAGTCGTAAAGTCGATTTAGGGCGATGGCAATTCAAGCGTCGAGCGAAGGTGTATTCGTGATTTGAAATGTGCACATGGTGTGAGGGTAATTAGTGGAATTGAAATGAAACAGGAGAGAAATTTCGGAGCGAAAGATGATATGATATTGGTAATGATTGAGGTAGGTGGTTGGATTGATAAGGGCAGATTTGACGTAAGTAATGAGAGTGATTTGGGTGTCTGCTTGAAACGGGTCTTGAGTGTCTAAGTTTTTATAGATAAACAATCCACAGAAGTGTTTTGTTTGGTGGAATGGATTATATCGAGAGTGACGAATTGAAAAGTTGATTGATTTTCTCAAATTCTTGAAGAATATGTGATACGAAGTAGAGAGCATAGCAGGGTTTAGAGGGGTGATTTGGCCCTGAGCACAGAATTTGAAATTATCCACTAGAAATTGGTTCTTATGGTCTAAAATCATCGTGATAAATTTTTTAGCTCGATATTTCACCCCTAAATCCTTTTGGGGAGGGGGTGCATTGTAGGGTTTAGAGGGATGATTTGACCCTGAGCACCGAATTTGAAATTATCCACTAGAAATTGATTCTTATGGTCTAAAATCCTCGCGACAAAATTTTTAGCTCGATATCTCAACCTTAACCCTTTCTGAGGAGAGGGTGCATAGCAGGATTTAAAGGGGTGACTTGGCCCTGGCCACCGAATTTTGAATTATTTAGTGGAAGTTGGTCCTTATTGTCTAAAACCCCCGTGATAAAATTTTTAGCTCGAAATCTCAACCCTAACCCATTCTGGGGGTGGATTGTGGATTTTCACTAAAAATTTACATTTTTGGCAGTTTTCAACCGAATTTTTTCAAACTTACAAGGATAGTAGATAGTGTCAAGGGTGGTTTTTGGAATTTTTTGAAAAAAAATTCGAGCACTTTTTCAAGGTCAAATAGACATTTTAAGCTTTTCAAGAGACATTTTGGTAACCCCTTTCAGAGGTGCAATTCTGAAAATGATGTATATTGTGTACTTAGTTGAGATGTACAACTTCATATTTTTTCGAAATTTTTTATCGTGGTGGGTCACCTTCAAAAATGAAAAAAAAACGATTTTTTCGCCCAATTTCTCCCCTTCAATGTGTCTTTTCTACTCAAAAAATTTTTTCTTGCAATTTATCATCAATGGCACCTAAATACACCATCAGTCTGCATTTAGACCAAATTCGTTCATTTTTCCCTTTTTTCCAATTTCGTTTTAAAATATCCAAATGACGCCATTTTGGGAACCCACACCCTCCTCCGAGATGACTTAGGGTTGTAAAAATCATATCTAGTCTTATTTCGAGTCGATATCTATCAAATATTGCAATTTCAGCAATATCAAGGAACTTCAATTTTTTTGCTATTTTTCAGAAATTAATTAAGTATTTTTGACTTGAAAAAATTTCGCATAAAATGAGTTGAAAAAAATTAAATTTACAGATTTCAATACAAACAAATGAGAAATTCTTCAATTCTTTTGAAAAAAAATTCAACTTCTCTGTTTGAATTCGTAACGTTTGTAATAAAAATTTACCCAATTGCGGCAGAAAAATGCATATTTGAGCAATCGAGCGATTAGCTCGAAAAATACGTAGGACTACAATGGTGGAGAATTTTACGCAGAATAAATTTTATCGAGTTGTTTTCCCCATAAAAATAATTCCTTAAGGAGATATAAAGATGAAAACAATTTTGGAGCAGAATTCACGAAAATGCTCTATTATTACACTCGTATTTGGAATTTTTTCAAATGCGATGTTTAAATTTGATAGAATAATGTAGAAAATAGAAAATTTTTACTCGTTAATCTCTCTCAAGGATTCATAAAAAAGTCACGAATGTAATGCAATTCTCACAGTTCTCAATATGTTTTTCGAATGGAGATGTAATGTTTCTTTATTTCATTCCCTCGTGTAATTTTCCTGCTTGTAAGTGCTTGGGATATTTTATCGTCGAGTTTCCTTCTCTCCCTCTCACATTTTATCCTTCACAAATAGTTCAATTTTGCCAAACACTTGTTTTTTGTTATCAATCAGTCTGAAAATGCTGACTAATTATGGAAAAAAATTAAAAAAAGAAGGGGTGATATTTCAAACACTTCTTTTTTGCACCCGAAGTTGTTTTTCACCTGTGAAATTGAAAAATTAAAATTCTAGGAAAACTCCAAATTTCCAAATTTTTGATTTCTTGGTTCGAATATTGAAAAAAATCGAATCTTTTTTTATATTCCTTTCATTTAAATTCGTTTTTCATTAACAGAAGGGAGGAGAGAATTGGAATTAATTAAATAGATCTCATATTATACGAAAAAGTGACAAAAGAAATTTTTTATTCAATTTTCAACTCATTTTTTCAGGTAATAAACGAAGTGAAAAATCAAATATCCTTTGAAATAGTTCGAAAGTGTAATTTGAAATTAAATTAAAGACAAGAAGAATCCGTTGTTTCACGAAAAGTCAAAGAATTGCGAGTTTAGATGAACTTTTCTTCGATATCTTTCTTATCTTTTATTGAAAAAAGAAAGTAAAAGTTTTATAATTGAAAACGTACACACGTTTCTATTTTCTTTGCAATAACGCGAAATTGCCTGGAAAAACTGACCCTGTGTGAGCTGAATTTTGGCTCGTACTTAAATTCGGTTTGTTGTGCTTTTATGAAGTTTACGAAAGTTCTCGACGAACTTGTCTAACTACGATAATATTAAATAAAATCCAATTAACACCCTTTTATTTTCCTTCTTTGTTATATTTCCTTATTATTTCGATTCTTTGAAGCGAAAAGTTCGATTTAATTTCAATTTGTGTGAAGTTTATTTTCAAATTACGTAGGAGTCCAGAGAAAAGAGAAATTTTGATGAAATTGTGGAAAATTAATTATGTAGAATCGTTCGCAGTGATATTTCATCATGATCCCTACCCCTCCCCTCCTAAAAAAAAGAGATGAAAAACACATTCCAAATAATTTTTTTGAGATCCACAAATCTGGCGAAAAATTTCTACGAAATTTCATACATTTTTCACAATTTTCAAACCGAATGTTTATTCAACGAAAACTTTGCTCGTTTTTTCCCAAAAAACTCTCCCCATCTCCCCTCACCCCAAATATTTTTATCCGGGTTTCCATAAATTCAAATTCGCGTACCTTATTCCAAACACGTTCGAGCTTTTTTGCGCCTAAACGGTTATTTCTTCTGGCCGCAAAATGGCTATTTACTTAAACGTCGTGCCTCGTTTTTCCCCATATTACGTTACGATAAAGTACTATTTTTTCACTATGTTTTCCCCGAAGTATAACGTTTTGTGGCACGAAATTTCACATTATCGTGTTAGTCGTTAGATAATCAATTACGTATGTGAAAAAAAAAAAAACGAGACCGTAACAGATAACGCGAATAGATTTTCGAGTATAATTACTACATGCACATTGTGTGTTATGTATACTTCACTCGCTCTTATGTACATCACATGTACGACTTTACATCGACGCGAAACACGAAAATGAAAACGTCACTTGGTCTCGTCCTCTTCTCACCTGGCCCCAATGCCCTTGGTCGAGGCACTCGATAATGTCGTAAAAGGCGGATTTTATTAGGGTATTGTCGACCGCCGCCGTCTCACTGTCGTAGGTTTAAACGGTGGTAAAAAAAATTTCGTAAGGATTTACGTTTACCATTACAAATAATACTGTTAGAATCGTGTATTCGAATGATTAAAAACCTCGTCGAGTTTATTTACATTACGATTTATGTATCTTGATTGTACCCGAGCTCTTGAAATTGTTTGCCAGTTTAGAAGGAGAGAAGTGCAGACAAACAGGTCGAATTGCTGACTTCATTGTCGACAAGCAACGTAAAAAATGACAGAGAAAGCAAATTTTTCATAAAGGAGGAGTTTTGATTTTACGACAAAATGAGTTCAAGCTGGTGACGAAAGGGTTGAACTGTAAATTGAAATTTTCAATGTACTCATTCTAGCGTACATTTTGAGTGTAAAAATAATACATTTCGAGCAAGTCAAACAATAGAACCAAGACCTCGACATTCGCTTCAAAGGTCGAAAGAAAATCGAATGCTTAAGAATAGACTTTCCATGATTTTCAAACATCAAATTTTATATAAATTATTCACATTTATTACCGTACCTACCGAATTGGAAAAAGTTTAGCCCATTTTTTTCCTCGTCAAAGGGTTAATTTCGCAATCGATTTATGTATACGTTGACGAACCAGAAGAGATGAAGAGTCGTTGGTCTTCCAGTACACGACCAGACCTTGACCTTTTCCATTCGTAATTTTTGTTTTTTTGGTTATCTTGATATTTATTGGAAATGTCGACGTTTTTTGCGTCATTTTCGAATGATTGACGGGTTGAAGACGGAGTGAGGAAGGGAGGAGAACCTGCTTCGGTAATTTTATTCGATAATTATGCCTAAATTAAATGTTGTTTTGCTCGAATCGAGTCCTTTTGGTATAATTTGTTTATTTTGTCGTATCCTAATTATTGAATTTAACCCTTTTGCGCCCAGGAGAGATCTGGTGGATGAAATTCAAAATTTTTCATCGCAGACTGAAATTTGGGATACGTCATTTTCACCAGTGAAAATTAAAATTTCACACAGGAAATAGGATTGAATCAAAATTACTTACTTTCATTTTCTTTATGCAAATTGGGGAAAAAATTCACTTAACTATTCACGCTTAAAGCAAAGAGAGATCTGGTGCAAAAATTTTAATTTTTTACTTTTGCCATTTTTAAAAAAAGAAATTGAAATTTTGAGTTTGTAATTCAGATATTTCAGGGCCTCATTGAAATTTTTCATACTTTGATGAAATAAAAAACAAAATGAAGAAATTATAAGAGCATTTTTGAACTACACTGAAAATTCGAACAGGAAATCAGCCTTCAAAATTGATCAACGTTTTTTGAAAAATGACGATTTTTTTGCTAAAATAAAAGAAGGGTGGAAATTTTTCATCCCATTGTTTTTTTATAGTTCCTTGCAACCTATGGACGAATAATTGTCACCCTTGAACTCAACACAAGAATAAAAGATTGAAATTTTGAGAGAATTATTGCTAAGGTGTAAAATTTGTGTAAAAATTGCTGTGTTGCCAAATTGTACATGTTCGAAAAATGCCGCGAGTGAAAATTTTTCTTCAAAAAATATTCACCAAAATAATGTACGAAGAAGAAATTGACAAAATTTGACCAATTTCTTCAGATACAATATTTAATCAATTTTTCAAAAATTGCTGTTGAAAGTCCAGGGTGTCTTCCAGGCAAAAAATAAGCACGAAATAAAGAAAATAGTACGGAATGTGTCCAAAAAGGACGAAATTTTGATAAAACCGATCAAATTTTGAAATGTGTTTTTCAAAAATATTCGTTCAATGGAAATTTAAATTGAAAAAAATTAAAAATTTCACCTTTGGAAGATTTTTTAGAATTTTACACAAAATCGAATGTTTTTTTGCCGAGCAATCGTCTTTTGAATCATTTAAATTAGTACTATATGAGAAGGGGGTGGGTCAAGGGGTCTGGACCTCCTTGACGACAGAAACGTTGGAAAAAATGATGAAATTTCAGCATTTGAATGTATGGGCAAAATTTATTTTCAGAGTTTGTTGAGTTTTTTGCTCCTCCATCTCTTTATATTATAAAAAAATTCTGAAAATGACCTGAAAAATACACACAATGTTTAATGGGGGAGGGGGGTAGGAGGGGGTCACAGAAAATGTTTTAAATAACGCGAAATTTTTCAAAAGTATAGCTTGAAAAAAGTCCCCACCATTTCCATACTACCCATCCATATGTATAAAATTCACGACGTGTCCGTCTGTCCGTAACGCTGACATTTTTCGTGACTTTTTGATATTTTGTCAGACTTTGTGCGTTGGTGACATTTTCAAAAAAGCTTGAAACGACTTTTAGACATTTTGTCAGACTTTGTAAAAAAAATTACAATTTTGATAAAAAATGACAGTTTGGATCAAAAAATGGCAATATTGACAAAAAATTATAATTTCGATAAAAAATGACAATTTTTACCTTAAAATGACAATTTTGACCAAAACTGAAAGTTTGGATCAAAAAATGGCAATATTGACAAAAAATGATAATTTCGATCAAAAATGATGAGTTTGACAAAAAATGACAATTTTTACCTTAAAATGACAATTTTGACCAAAACTGACAGTTTGGATCAAAAAATGGCAATATTGACAAAAAATGATAATTTCGATCAAAAATGACGAGTTTGATAAAAAATGACAATTTTTACCTTAAAATGACAATTTTGACCAAAAATTCACAATTTGG
>FIZU01034348.1:0-14212 GCA_900064475.1 Pseudococcus longispinus
AATGGGTCTGCCTGGATCAAATTTTTAATACCCCCCCCCCCCCCCCCTCCCATCCGCCATTTCTTTAAACTGATCGACCCGTTACGAAGTATATCGAGTGACCTATCATTTTCTACAAATTCAACATCGCTGATATCAAATTTCCACCTTATTTTACCATCAGGTGCCATTACATTCCGCATGTCTTGATTGCATCGCCTCACCAATTTCTTTGCTCGTCATAGTCTTATAAAATCACCATCGCTAAATCATAATCCTCGTAAAATTATTCCAATTACGGTTCACATTAGGTGAATTATACGCGTTGAATGAGATATCCGAGCGTTTAAAGCGATCCCAGCCCGACAACGAACGGGGAACGAAGTTAATAATAATTCTCGACGGAGTCGAAAAGTTATAAAAGTCTACTTCACCGCGTATCGTACTCGTACCATAGTATCTACACTATACGTAGGTACGTAAATCTCATCGGAATTTAAACGAATTTCTCGCGTAATTATTGGCTTTCATTTCGTCGTATTATCGTTCGAATTAGCATGTTAAAGTAATCTCAACCACACGATAGCGTAATACTAACGTTATTATCATTCGATGCTTGAAAGTCTTGCTCGGCAATGCTCCGCGCCAACCCCATTTTATACCATCTAGTATAAATTTCGAATTAAATCAATTACCTACGTAGTTTACCCTACTTACATATGTACCAACAACCGTATATATTCGGCATCGCCAACATACTTCCTGGTATATTGAAAAAAAAAACGCATTTCAACCGATCGATTTACATTCTGGTTTTATTTGGGTGAAAAAATCCTCCGTTGAGGGGTTTTCCCCTCTAGGTACCTAATTTATATTTTATCTTGGTATACTTCGCATATACATGGTATATATTTCTTGGCGAAGAAAAAAACTTCAATTTTTTTCACTATATGAAACACGCTGCCAACACAGACGAGCGAGGTATGGCATTTTGCAATTTTATAAATCACAATATGGCTGCGTACGGCGCCCCTGGTCGACATGTTCGCCGCTTCGGTTTCAGAAAAAATATAATAAACGCTGAGAGAATGAGAAAGAGAAAGGTAGAGGTGAACTCGTCCATATATACGCGAATATATTCGCGCACAAGGCGATGGGCTCAGTGGTGGGAGGGGGAAGAGGGTGTTAGCTTTTATTAGACGCGTAATACGTGATGAGTTTCGTTATTACAATAACGAATAAAATACCGAATTTCGTTCACCTTTAAAATGGCTAAAGTTTTAACAACGGTGTGCGAGCAGCTTCTCTAGGTACTTTGGCCCAACATCATGTACGCCAACAATGAGCTCTTCGGCGTTGAGAAAGTTTTGCACAATACAAGCTCGATGCTGCACCACGTCGCCGTCGCCTTCATATTCGCGAGACTTATTTTGTCTATTTTGTGTACGACGACGACTACGACGACGACATCCTTCCCTTTAAATGTTGAATAACACACGCATCAAAGCGTACAGACACGAAGAAAAGAAAATAACTACGGCTTTTAGCATTATTACTACTGTAAGGCCATTCGTATTCCTTCCTAATTTCCCCGGCAACGTCGTCGCAAGCTCGTGTGTTTGTTAGACAAAGACAGACGCATAGGCACGTACCGAGCACCCCAGCCCCTTTCGTTTTACCACCACTATCGACTTACCTATACCTATAGTCGTTGTGAGAGGTGCCTACTACATTTCGAAACCGTTCTCTTTCGATGCTATACAGGGTGGCCCATTTTATGGGGGAGATGATTTTGGAAATGAAAAACAAAACACTCTACCTGCAAAAATCTTGAAAACTAAGCCCTCTTGAGAAAAACCCATTAACTCATAAAAAAAGAACATTTAAACTGTACCATTTTCATCCCTCGCATTTTTTTCGTAGCACCCTTAGTTTGGCCAGAAAATTCATGTTTATGAAAAATTTACGAAATTGATAATTTCAGAAATGAAACAACTTTGGTTGCAAACATCTCGAAAACTATGCCTCCCGGAAAAAACTTACAGTTATTAAGAGAAAGAGAATTTCAAGCTCTACAATTTTCATCCCTTGAATTTTTTTCGTTGCACCCTTAGTTTGGCCAGAAAGTCCATGTTTATGAGAAAATTACCAAGTTGATAGTTTTGAAAATAAAAAAAAAGTTCATGTGTGAAATTATCGACTTCGTGAATTTTCAAAAAATTGATTTTCTGACAAAACTAAGGGTGCTACGAAAAAAATGCAAGGGATAAAATTTGTAGAGCTTGGAATTCTCTTTCTCCTATAACCGATTAGGTTTTTTTCTAGGGGGCTTAGTTTTCGAGATTTTCGCATTCAAAGTGTTCATTTCATTTTCAAACTCATCGACCTTATAAATGGACCACCCTGTATACAACTTCGCGTACATCTTCCCTTCGACTTACCCTCCCCTCCTCATCCACTCTTCAGTCATCTCGAAACTCGTACAGCATTGTTTTACACTACAACCGACTATGAGCCGAATTGAAAAACACGACGTTTGACGAAGCGAGCAACAGCAACGAGAACGAGAGAACACCACGACGCCGGTGAAAACCACTTGATAAAACAACATTACCGTGTCATTCCCGCGACGTACGCAGCGTTACCGAAACGATTTTCAAACTGAAATTCTACCTTCGGCTTTTCCTCCATCTCCCCACCAAGCCTCGAGCTCCTATTCTCCTTGGCGCGACTCTAATGTTTCCCATTATCAAAATGAACTACGCGGATGAATTTTTTTTCACCCTCGACCTCCACCCGTCGCTCATCCCGATGATTCTAACTGTGGCAGCTTTCTCTGTCGTCGTCGTCGACTCTTACACGTTTCCAGCTTCGAAATGATTTATTTTCCACGTCGCGTACGCACGCTAAGTTTAATTCGAAAATCAGCGTAATGAAAGGGACACCAGCTCAGCCCGCAGCACGTTTCGATAAATCATCGCGTATTCCGCGGCTCGTTGCTGTGCTTAAGCCAACTTTCGTCGGCGTAAGCGATTGAATCGAGTCACATTTGGAATACGATTCGAAGCAGTCGTTTCGGTAGTTGAATAGGTAATTTTCAAATTCGGGTAGATAGGAAAAAAACTACGTAAGGTTGGAGTAAGATTGATAAAACGATAATTTGCCTATTTGATTAACGATTCCATTACTCATCCTTCCGGTCTTCACTTACTCACATTTCTATTTTGAAGGGGAAATGTTGGAAAAAATGATGGTGGAAGGAAAGAAAAGAAGGAGAGGAGTCGAAAACTGCAGGAATGATAAAATTAGGTATAGTGTACTTGGAGATGCTAATTTAAACAAAAATTTAGCATTTTACACCGAGCAAATTCGACAATTGCAAGAATTCCGTACTTCCTATCAGGTAACTAACTTGGAATTCGGGTTCAGGAGGTTCAAATTATAATGAAAGCATGTTTCTTGACTCGATTGGCCACCTCTCCAGGGCTCAAAAAATGAAGAATTGTAATTTTACTTTTATTTTTATAAAAATTGATCATTCTGCGACACAAATTTCACGATTGTGCCACGTCTCCACTTTCAATCGGGAAAGTATTATTCGAGTTCAGAGAGGTCAAATTATATGGAAATAATACCAAACATACCCCTATCCCTTTATGTGCAGAAATGAGGATGTTTCCACTTTTAAAAACCTCTCCTGCTCGCCCCCTAAGGGCAGTTTTTGATGCCCCCGTTCACCAGAATTTTCTTTTGCATCAAAGTAAAAACCACATTTCAGCTCGGGTTCAAAAAAAAAAAGTAGGTAGCCCTCTTTTTCTCGTGCCTACCGCTTATACTATTTAGTGGATACCTACTTGTGTTGAAAAAACAGAAGGAATTTTATTGTGAAAAGCGTAGGTGTCAAATTGATTCAATTTTTTAGTACTTGGCTGGTAGGTATTTTTATGTTTTTCCAAGTTTGAAAATTCCCCCTTTCATTTATCTTTTTCGTTCTGAGATTCTCGTGCGAATAGTATTCAACGAGCTTATTCTCTTCTCTAGAACATTTTTCAGATATAAATTTGAAAAGTAGGTACTGAGTAAAAGAGTAGGATGAATATCGAAGAAAAAAATATTTCGATAGCGTGGTATGGAAAAAAACATGACGTCACTTTTTCGCTGTCGCAATTCGCAAAAGATACAAATTTTTTCTCCCTTTTTAAAACGTTCTTATTGAAAAGTGAAAAATTGATTCACGTTCGTAAATCTGGAGGACAAAAGCGACGAAAAAAGCAGAAAAAATGAACATACTCTAAATAGGAATTTTCCACACGTCATGTCACGCGAATTCGGCATTCATTTTTCTTAAAACTGGGACACCAGGAGCTGAAAACACCATAGGTGGAAGGGAAAGGGGTACACGGAATGAAAAAAAAATTGGGTTTATGTATCATAGCTTTTTCATTCAGATACTGGAGAACGTTCATGAGAGAAAATGGAAGCTAATTAAAATCAGACGACATATTTTGTGTACAAGGATGTTTTGCGAATTGATTAAACTATAAAAAGTTGAAGGAAGAAAAAAAAGACATCTCTGGAAAGATTCGACATTTTATAAAAATATAGGGGTTTCTTTAGCGGAGTCATTTCTGTATAGAATGTCGCCGTTGGCATTGTTTAAATATCGAACTTTATCGAGGTCATTGATCGAGTTTTTTTTGCTCGTTTTTATGGCAGAGTTGGAAATGTCGCGACGAAGCGTATTTTCGTTGTGTTTTTTATGTCTTGTTTTTCTTAAAAGACATGAAAAATTTTTCCAATGACGATGGTACAAGCGACGACACTTGTAAGGAAATTTGTTACGACCAGGATGGTATGTATCGTTATGCGGTTGATGTAAAATAAAGAGGTGCTTGGGAAGAGGTTAGGGTGAGAAAGTCGAAGAAGAGGCGAATTTATGTACGATGAAACTAGTGTACTCGTGTAAGAGGTATTTAAGTCGTTGCAAAATACGTGGTATACCTTCCACCATATCGGAGGGTAGAAGGTGTATATTGTATGTGGAGGATGTTATCGTCATTCGAGAACAACGTCAAGTGTGTATAAAGACACGGCGAAAAAGAGAGGCAGAGAACAAAGTAAAAATACAACGTGCAAGGTTTAAATGTCGAACGTACATACGTACATAAGTATAGTATGAAGAAGATGGCGATGACTCGGGGCGAAGATAGGAAAGATGAAGAAAAGAGGTGTGATCTAAATTGGCGCATATTATCAGTTTAGCAAGATACCGAAGCAGGGAGCGAAGTAACAAAACGAACGAGAAAGCTCGCCGAAGCAGATGAAAGCCGTTGCAAAAGTACGGAATTTATTTACAATTTAGGAGATATCTAAATTCTAACCGTCTTTTGTGTCGGTTGCATGGGCGCGGAGTCGAGAGCAGCGCGCTAAATTTCATTTTGTAAAGCAACCATACAGTCTGGGCGTCGACGAATAGCGATTTTATTTACAGTTCAGGGATTCCTAAGGATTTTCAGTTGCGTTCCGTCGTACGTATGAGAGAGAGCACAAGGGAGAGTTAAGCTTTTCTCTGGCATAGCAAATCGGATCCGAGAGGCTTAGCAAAAGGAGTAAATATGTTGGTAAACACGAAAAGGTCTGACGTAATCCGAACCATTACCCTGGTTTATTAACCAGTTTTTTAACCTCCCCCACAATATCAATACCAATGTGGGAAAGTCAACTGGTGTTGCGTGTGTATTGAAAGTGGCATGTGCATGTACTGGTGATGGTGAAATGGGATCAAAGATAGCGCGGAGGTTATAAACCAGTGTTTTTGATTTTTATTATAGAAATAGCTTATACTTCCTATCAAGATGCTATGCATATTACCGCAATTTTGGGAGAATCGGTCGTATTCAACTGTCCAGTGGAATTCCCCGGCGAACACCCAGTTCCGTACGTTTTACAATGGGGCAAGAAGGTAGGAGAACCGGTATGCACACCAATTTTTCAACACGATTCATTTTTATCATAAGTATAAGTCTGATGCTTGTGTAGTATTCTTGAATTAGAAGCCATTTTTTCCTTTTTTTTTTTTGGTTTAGCTAAGTTGATTTCACTTAATTTTTGTACGCGATGAAAATATGGGGTTTTGTGGGAGAGGAAGCAGAGTCATAGCTTCTATTTTTTTATATCAAAGCTTATGCTTGTAGAATTATTGTAGTAATATTTAGAGTTCAACACAGTTGAGGATGTACAGTATGTACAATTAATTTTGGCACCCTCCGAGCGCTCGCAGCTCAAACACCACGCTGCACTAGTGGCGTTGGAGCTGCGAGCGTTCTGTAGGGTGCCAAAATTACTTATACATGCTGTACTAGGTGTTATAGTCAAGAATGTCTAGTTTTTCAACATTATAGTGGGGTCGCAAATGGAAATTCTGTATAATCAAAAAGTTGAAAGTGGGGAAGGAAAGGTCCAATCAAAATTCTTGTGATTGCTAAAATTAATCCAAAGATTTCAATCTATTAACTTTTGTTTGAAAAAGTTCTCAATTGGAGGCATAGGTACCCGATAAAAAAGATTTTTAGGAAAAGAGGCAGGACCCTCGGAAAAGGAGAGCATCAAACGATTTTTTCTTTTCAATCAATCTTGTTTCTATTTAAATACTTTGAATTTGGGAGTCAAAAGGACAGAATATCTGCTTATCCAGCAATAAAAACCCGTCAATCAGGTCATCGTGGTACTACCACAGGTTTTATAGTCAAACACGTTTGGTTTTTCTACAATAAAAACTGGTCAAACTGGTTATCAGGGCTGCAGTAGTGGCAGATCTCTAGTCAAGGGCGTTTGATTTTTCAACATTGAAACCCGTCAAACTGGTTATCGGCGTACTAATGTTACCTAGTTCTTATATCAAGGACGTTTGGTTTTTCAAAAATGAAACTTCATCGACCAGGTTTTTCTTGCAATTATTCTGGTTTCGAGATCAAGGACGTCTCATTCTCTGGCCTTGATATGCTGTCTGACGATTATCGTGTTTCTTTTTTCTTTCAAAATGCAGTCCTTGAAAAAGTGTAGGTAATGCAAAAAAGTGAAAAACACTTCTTAACTCTTTCTAATGGAGATATTGATCCTTTTTACTTGACTTTGAGACTTGAGAAGAGGGAACGAGAAGGGGTACTCTAATTGAGAGATTCTGTCGAGCACGTACGCAGACGAAATTTTGCAAGTTTTATTACGAGCAAAACGTTTTATGTGGTTTTGGGCTTGAAAATCCGGCGAAATATTTAAATCCTTCTAAATTACCATAGGTAGTCGAATACTACGTAAGAAAATCTCCGCACGGGGCGAGCTTGAATTATGTGTAATTTTTCATAAGCTACCATTTTTTCCTCTCCGTTTCGGTTATACACGTGTACATCTGGTGTCTAGGGTACTGATATCTGAAGCTATGACTCGAGCTGCGAAATGTTTGAAATATCGGATTTTCGAAAACGTTCAACTTGAAATACGATTAAAAGGTGAGCTTTAAAAAAGAAAAAAATCCGCAACAGTGGGAATTAATTCGCGAGAATATTCGGCGCGAAAAGCGTAGGTCTGAAATGTAATTTGCGAAAAACTAATTTATACTCGTAGAATACTTTGAAGTTGGGGTTTCATTATTTCATTTCCTCTTTTGCGCGAATGCTAAATGGTTTAAGTGTGAAAAATAATGACTCAGATGAAACGAGCGAAACGTGATGATTCGTGATAAAAGCCAAAGAGCTTTTTAATTTTACGTTGCGTATGGTTATGTATTTTATTTATTTTTTTCCGTATTTACCTCAACCGATTTTTTTCCCTTTTTAGAAAATAATTTCCAGCTTTTTATGCGTAGATTGAACTGGAATACAAAGGCATATAAAAATCGTCGTTCCAGCAAAGGGTTACTATATACCAGGCTTATTTTGCTGATAAAAATGATTCGTTTTATTTTCGCTATATGTGCACTATTGTTGGTTTATTAAATTTTTAGTTTTTAATTTATTTTTATAATTCTTTGCATTATGTATTTTTATATTTTTTTCAAAGTAGTAATGTATAAAGCAAAGTATAGCGAATATTGCGCTGCTATTTTTGTTTTATTTTTATATTTTTAATTACCTAGCTATACGTACTAGGATGAAAAAAAAAAGTATATACGTACGAATTCGAAACGAAATTTCATCGATGATGTTTCCAATTCGCACGAATGTACTATTCGATAAGCGAAGATTATTTTTTAATTGGATTTTTTTTGTTTGTATAGGGTAAAAATATACCTATATTTATTTGGTATGAAAATTATCCGACGCACAGTGGAGAAGGATACGAAGGACGGGTGTCCAGAGTTCAGCCAGATTCTCCTTATGGACTAGCATCTCTAAATTTAACTAATATTAAGGAATCGGATCAGGGTTGGTACGAATGTAGCGTTGTTTTCCTGAATCGTCCACCGGCTAGCTCTTATAATAAGAACGGAACATGGTTTCATTTGGATGTACATGGTGAGTAATTATTACCTACCTTCGTGTGTTATTGTTATTCGTTAATTTGTACTTGGCGTTATGATATTCGGAGGTCAAATTTTCCAAGAGTAGGTAACGACTTGGAAGAATGTTGAGAACGCGAGGATATAGTTTCCTATGAGGCAGGGCAGAATTGACCTTCCTTGGGAATGAGTGGAAAATTAGGAAGAAATGAGCATTTTCAGCATCTTTAGGAGAGGAGAGTTAGCAAAAAAAAAAACTGTCAAATTATGGAGAAAATAAGTAGTAATTTTTGTGTCAATCATGTGGGAATTTTGGTGATACCAGAGTGAAAAAAAAGGGAATCATCAGGCCCCTTTTGCAGAAAAAGTTGAAATTTTGAGTTCCCAATACTGACAATTGCTTTATTTATGAAAGAGGTCAACACTTTTGAAACTGAAAAGATTATTTCTCTTGTTACCATCCTTCGATTCTCTCTGAATTAGAATCAGTGTTTAAAAAAAAATCTCAAGTATTATCTGAGACAAAACGTGATCAAAAACCTCAGAGGAAGGAGAAGCTTATCGACTTTTTCTAAAACATAAAATAAAAAGTTATACAATGCTACAAGTAATTGAAAATTTTTTAATTTGGCAGATGTTTCAGAAACAGCTTTCAATGAATTTTCAAAATTTGACAAATTTCTCACCATTCAGTCAACTTTTAAATTTGTTGGTAGCATTTAGTCGATTTTTCAACTTTTCCTGCAAAATCTCATCAAAATTATAAAATCTGTCAATTTTTCGCCTTTTGGCAAATTTTGTGCAGGGATTGGTCCGTCCCCCTTTGTTTTCTCTCTGGTTCATTACCTTTCAATTTCAAATTTGGAACTACTGAAAGAGGTACGAGTAGTAATGTCCAAGGATCGAGGAGAGAGGAAACCGACTCTCGGGCTTCGGCTCCAGCTCTTGGGAATTGCATCATCTCCGCCCTTCATATTTTTAAAATGTCTCTAAGAGGGAAGAAAAATGCAGGCACACCATTCCGCTTTAGCTTCACAGTTTCTGAATATATCTTTAACATCATTAGACTACCATATCATCACCTCATTGTTTTAATATTTGTCAGAAAATTGTCACACTGAGGTTGCATGCAACATGGATTCAGTGTTGTTACAACATTGCTACAAAACCGTTTCGATATTGTGACATTGTTGCTGCAACATTCTAGCATCATTGCTTCGATGGCTTTACTACATTGCAGCAATGTTGTCTAAATGTTGTACCTACAATCTTAGATTGCAATGACATGCCTGCAATATTTTTTTCCAACATTTGTTACAATTTTGTTTCAATGTTATTTCGCAATGTTGCTTCAACATTCGTTCAACGTTGCAGCAACATACCTTCAACATTGCTGTTACACGATTGCAACATTGGTATCCACATTGTTGCACCAGTATTTCGACATGGGTTTAAATGTTGCTGAAAAATTCGTTCAACATTGCTGCAACAGTAATTAAAGGTTATTGCAATATATTTCAAGTGTTGTTGCAGCCTTGCTTCAACATTGCTTCAACAATACTGTAACATTGCGCCATTGCTTCAACATGGTTGCAACTTCGCTTCAACATTGCTACAAAATTGCTTCAACATCATTGCAACTTTGCCTCAACATGGTTGCAACTTTGTTTCAATAAAGTTGTAACATTGTTGTCGTCGACGTCATTTCTGCTACACTAAAATATTTCCTGTTCAGTGTTCATCAAAGTACCTAATTCATTTAGAACTTTGCGTCAACATTGAAACAACATACCGCCCATGTTGTAATTTAATGTATGAGTGGGGATATCTATTTGATAGACTCTGATAGGCGGCGATGTCATATCAACTATAAATTTGAAGTTTTGTAGTAAACTAAATAGGCACCGAATTACTTCGAGTATAGGAAAACGTATATCGTGTAATTTTTTCGACTTGAAATATTTACGTGGGTTTTCACCATTAACTGTCGATTCTTTCAACTTTGTAAATTGTTTTTTAACCGTATATGTTGAAAAGTTTTCGATGAAACTGTTAGATTTTCTCGAAATTTTTGCTGGCACGGCCGGAAAAAAAATTATTCGCCTTGAATAATTCACTAGGAAGTTGGAACCCACGTAAAAACCTCCGAAACGAAGTATGCACTAATACGTATTTACTCGTACGGTTGCTATGTAATTTTTTTTATTTTACGAAAATTATCTTTAAAAAAAAGTAATAATAAGAATAAAACGAAACAAACACGTTGAAAAAAATTAAAAACTTGGAAAATACAAATACGATGAAAAGTTTTTTAAACGGCGTTGGGAAAAATTAGATAATTAAAGGTTACGAAATATTGAGAAATACGTTCGTGGGAAGAATTTTTCAATTTCCTCGACTCGATTATCGTTTTTCTTTTACTGTAGTTCGATTTTCTGCATTTCTTCGGTTGTATCATTACCTACTTTGACGTGTACACGTTGCGTCGTCTTGAAATCGATTTGCAAAATTAATCATAAAATTTAATTTTTATATTTATTCCGGGAAGGGATGAAGCGAGGGAAGGGGTCAATCGGGAAAATTGAACGGTCGTTCTCGTGCTATGCAGTTGGGCGCCATCTATAAAACGTTCATTTTTCAAAACAGTGCTCGTTTTCGTATTAGGTACTTTATTCGTATATAAAGGACGCGATAAATTCGATAAAAATCAATTTATTAAGTTGATACGAGAAATGGGTAGGGGTGGGAGGAGTTCGCGCCGACATATTTTCGCGGCAATAATAGAGAATATCTTCTTATATCGGGTAGGTACCGCCGAGTACGTACAGATAATATCGGAAGCCGTAAAAAAAATATCTATATTCGTGCTGTATCGACGTAAATTTGTTAAATAACTCGTATAAAATATTACCAAATGAAAATAACAACATTTATACCGTATATAAGAAAGATAGATATATAGTGTATCCGATCAAAGGATACGTGGAGGGCAGGGCAGGGCAGGGCAGAGCGAAGAAGAAAAACGCGAACGCGCGTGCGAGAGTTGGACCCGGCGGTGAAGGGATGGGCTGGTTGAGGGGAGGCGCGAAGAGGTACACGAAAAACGTATATTACGACGGCAGAGAGTATATAAATGAAATAAAAACGCATCTCGACGATATACGTGGAGTAGTTTAGTACGGGCGCGTCGAAAATATGAGTTTCGTTTAAAAAATATGGTGCAAAAGTGACGGTAGTAACGGAAAATAAAAACGAAATGAAAATATCTACGTAATAGATATACCAATTCGGTGTGCGGCGGATATGTGTATGTATAGGTAATGGATAAAGGGCGGCGGTGCGCGAGAGGTGGAGGAAAAAGAACGACGACCTAACGACGAGGAAATTGGGGCAGTGAAAATAAAAGAGAAATACGTAGACTGGGAAAGAGTTAGCTGTACGCTGCTGTAAACCTATACCTACCTACGTATATGTGTTTAAAATGGGGCTGGGGAGTGGAAAGAGGGGGGGGGGACAGAGAGACTGCGAGAAGTCGGTAGAACGTTCTTATAGTAAAATTTTTCAGTTTCGTAATGCGCCAAAAACACCTGACTTTTATTTCCCTCGAGAGATTATTAGGTGTACTATAGACGAGGTTTTTTCCTTGGCCGGGCTTTTAGTACGTATTTAGATTTATGTTTGATTTAGGTGAGCTGGAGCTGTTCGCAGATTCGCGTTTTTCGTACCCCCTGTGTTCCCCTCGAACGCTCTGTCTTTATATTTTTAAGCTTTCGGAGTTCTCGAGAAGAAATTTGGTAAAATGTACGAGGGTTTTTTAGCTTCTTCTCGAAAACTATGGTTTACGATTTTACTCGTGCGAGTAGCTACGTATTGTAATAATTGATTGGAGGGATATTTGCATGTTGCAGCTCCGCCTCGATTCGTGGTCACGCCGGAGGAAATAATATACGTGAATTTGGGCGACGCTATTATACTGAATTGCCAAGCTGATGGTACACCGGCGCCGGAGATCGTCTGGTTCAAGGATGAGCATCCTGTAGATCCTTCGACGACGACCGGCATCTTCAACGACGGTACCGAGCTCAGGATATCCACCATAAGGCACGAAGATATCGGAGATTATACCTGTATCGCTCGCAATGGAGAAGGACAGATTAGCCACACGGCTCGAGTTATTATAGCTGGTGAGTTGTGGGTAATTTTGGCTAAACAGTGGGATAGCGAATAGTATATGGTAATGTGGATTTGACGGCTGCTGGGGCTGGGCTGGGGATGGCGTGTGTCTGTAAATTGCAACGTTATAATTATACGATACGCGGATTAATACCCTTTAAGCGAAGCTACCGACAACGACCAAGGACGAAGCCCTCGAAATTTAGCCATATAGACGGATACGAGTACATGCAACGGTCTGCGTAGCAAATTCAATCGGATATTTTAATTAAATAGACGTCATGTAGGATAGAGCCGGATACGATGCGGCTTCATTTCGAATCGTAGCCCAAGGTGGTGATTTGGGTGGTTTCTTGGAATGGTGCTTTGGTGGTGTCGATGTACAGCTCGTAGGTTCTCTAGGTCTGCTCTGTGTGCTTCTCTTTTTTCCTTTCTCGTTCTCCTCTGTTTGGTATGAGTTGCGATGTTCATTTTTTATGCATATTTCAACTTCCTAATCAGCAGCAGGTTTCCTATCTGTATTGAATGACAGTCTAATTATCCGTTGACCTCTTCCCCCTTTGTTCATCTGATCCTGACTGAATTGCAGTTGGCCTGTTTGTGATGTTTGGAAAAATTAGTTTCGATTTTGATTAATTTAATTTTTGACTATAAACAAATTATGTCTTTGCTTTTTTCATACCAATTTTTGGATTCAAGTACCTACCTGCCTGTATCTTTTTTCTTGCGATTTTTTTCCTGAAAATTGTTTTCATACGTTTGAAGAATATAACGTAGCTGGAGAAACCGTAACTAACTTGTCGAAAATGTTGTCGAAATTGTCAGCATTTTTATGAAAATTGGTTAAAAAATTGTAAAAATAGTCAAATAATCGTTAAAATTGCCAAGATTTTCATAAAAATCATTTGAAGTATTGTAAAAATAGTCAGAAGATCATAAAAATCGTCGAAAAGTCCGTTCAAATTTCTTGAATTTTCATGCAAATCAGTAAAAATATGGTTTTAAAAAAGTCAAAAAATCATAAAATGTAACGAAAATCTCGTGAAAATTATGAAAATAATCCTTAAAATAGTTGAGAATAGTTAATCTCAGAAAAATCAATAAAAAGAACGCAAGATTGGTTTAAAACTATTAAAATTTTGGGAAATTTTGTGAAAGTTGTGGCAGTTTTTTTTTAATAATTTTCGACATATTTCATCATTTTTTGATCGTTTTACTATATTTTTACCGATTTTTGTGAAAATTTCGACAGGAAAGTATAACAACATTTTTGACAATTTTTACCACATTTTCAAAAGTTTTCGTGACTTTTTGACAATTTTAATATTTTTTGCATTGATTTGTTATGAAATTGCGAGCATTTTAAGCACATTTTCAACAATTCTCATGAATCTTAACCCATTAAATCATAATTTGAATGATGATGTAAATTTTTTTACAATTTTTACAAAATTTAAACCACCTTTACAATTTGAAATTTTATAAGTCAAAAAAATAATCCGGGTGAACAAAATTTTGTGATACAAAAACGAGTAAAATTTTTTATGCTAGCCCGCCCCCCCCCCC
>FIZU01034356.1:0-12373 GCA_900064475.1 Pseudococcus longispinus
ATTTCAATAAAAATTTTCATCTTACTTGAAAAATGATACCTCGCATACTCACAATATCCGCGTAAAATATGTACACGAATTTTTGGTTTTTGGATTCATTTCACTTGCAAAATGCAAACTTTAATGATCTTATTATTCTAAAAGAGACGTTTCAACTTTATTTTAAAAAAGAATAAACTTTAATTTGAACTTAATCAGCGAAAACGTCTTGCGGTCTCTCGTCCCGTGGATGTCAACTACAGTTTTTTATCACGGACTCAGTCCATTTTATGTATATGGTCTAAGGAGAATTCCCGATTCTAATGGATTTTTTTCGATCTAAATAAAGTACAAAAATTTTCAGCTTTTCTTTCAGAAAAGCTCATAACTAGGGCTTTGAATTTTATGAAATTGCATATTTGTTTATGGTGAAGAAAAAGTGAATATTTCAAAGGATCTATACGATTCATCAAATTTCCTGACGAATGGGCTCAATTTCATTTTGCATATTTTGCATATTTCGACCCAAAATGCATATTTTGCATGTTTTAGGAGTAAAAAGAGCATATTTCAGCATGTTTCGACAAGTTTTCGTTTTTTTCTTGCATATTTTGAGGTTTTGCCAAAATCAGACCAAAGTAGGTAATTGAGTTCTGGCCATTTTTTTGCTACCAAAATTGCAAAACTGTAAAAAATGCCACCAAAAAGTGTTCAAATTCGAATAAAAACTGTTTTTTGATTATTGCTACTCGATTTTTCATTTCATTTAAATTTTTTATTAATTGGGCTTTTCAGTGTAAAAAATCCTTTCCATAGTAATTTTTTCATATTTTTGTATATTTTGGTTCAAAAATCCACATTTTAGCATATTATGAGATTTTTTTGTCTAAAATTCAGAGCTCTACTCATAACTTTCGCACATTTTTCGATTCGAATCCAATTTTTGTTCACTAAAAAATAGATATAAGTTTTGGTCATTTTGAGAAAAAAAGAAGATGCTCCATTGAAAACTGAAATGACATCAGCATCAATTTTCATTTTTCAGTTTCGGTTTCAGTTTCAGTTTTTCATCAGTGTTTCCTCTGTGCTTCATTTGAAAGATTTAAGTCGAAACTTCGGGATTTTGAGTGCAACTGTCCCTTTTACCTAGCAGTCAGATTCACCCCAACTCGAATAAAATTTCATTTCACCATTTAGTGGGTCAACCTCAATACATCCATAATGAAAAACTTCAACTCAGCATGTATTTTTTCAAGGTCCCAACCTAATTTCACCGGACTGTTGAAATCGTTCCATGCAGCAAAATAAAATAGCATATTATTCATCTCCATCAAGTACCCTCAGCTTTGTCATTCGCGTGTAAATTTCATATACACATTTTCAAACTCCAACTCGGTATATACGGTAATGCTTAATAAGTTACCCCACTCGAAAGCACTTAAATTGAAACCCTGGAAAAAAATTCATAACAAAAACCGACCGCTTCTAAAATTATAGTAGGTAAGTATGCATAGAGGAAAAAGCTAGGTACGAGAATTTTAATGATACAAGAACATATAACTAAGTGAGCAAGTTCACTTACAGCAGCACAGCAACGGACCTGTTCACAAAAAGAGAGCAGCATTTCATTAAGATACATGCTTTTATAATCTTTCGACGTTATTTTCGAGCAGAATTTACCTTAAACCGGCAATATCTGTGTAGACATGCGATAATATTGTACAAGCGTTGAAAACTTGATCAAAATGTTCCATTAGATAAGTACAACTTCGCAGCGAACAAATTACCATCAGCTTAGATACTTGAGAATGCAGAAATTTAACTTAACGCAATTAATTTTAATTCGTAATCGTACCGCAAATGCATTAAAATTTACGTTACTACGCGAAAGAATCACGAATATCTAGGGGATGTCGGCGAGCTTTCGGGTTGAGTATTTTGAAAACCTTATTACAATGGAAAATACATAGTTAAGAGTTGATTTTGAAAACATTCTGATGAAATATCAACATACCTCAATTTCCAGATAGAACCGATGGCGAATTCGAATCGCTAACAAATTGTGATAAGAGATGGGAAAAATCTATCTCTTGATCCTAGTTCAATAAGCCAACTTTAAAGATTTGTCCGGCTTTATAAACGTTTGAAAAAGGATACTTTGAAAAGCGCCACAATCCGCACAATATCTTGGCAATTTATTCGGTGTACGAAGTCACCAAAAACGTTCAAAAAGTAATCAACGCAATGCGTACAGTAATCCGAAATTTTCAAGGTCACGAACTCCGGTAAACATTTATCTTTCCCGCTGACGTCCCGAAGGAAGAAAGAAAACTTTTTCTACAAACCCAAACTTCTTCATTGAAGCGAAAAGCCAACGATAATACGATACTCTTGGTGTTACGAGTGCAGTTAGATAACATTCGTTAGTCGTTAGAAAATAATCATCAAAAACAAAAGCCAGACTACAGACTGGACCGAAATTAGCAATTCTGAATATCAATCAATGTTTTTCAAGAACCCTTAAATAATCACCATGAAAAATAAAGTCTTTCAAAAGCACTACACGAGTTTTCAGTAGTCTAATATTCCAAAGATGATTCGATCTCATGAATTATCATCATCGATTCTTCTTCTAAAGTAAGTTCGAATGTTTTATCACAATCTTAAAGCACGAATATTAATTCGTTGAAACCTTTTAAAACTTATAGGTGTACTATCGCAGACGAAAACATTTCATTCATTTCTTATCATAAAACCATACACACTACACAGTTAATGAAAAATACCACGGTACCTTGATTTTCTCGAATGAATCACACGTCAAAGCCAATAACCCGAGTGGTAAATAATTCATGCGAACTGAACCCAATTTTTATATAAAATTTCAATTTGCACAATTGCATATCTAGATGCACTCGAGAGCGTTGCATTTGAAAACAAATATGAAATAAACAATAATGTAACCGAATGAATTACACGAGAAAGATGCATCGATAGAATTGCAAAACGGTTGCAGGAAAGCTAGCGAACGTCGATGAACTAAGAATTATACAATCGCATATTTTTGTAAATTGCATTTCCAGTTTAATCACATCCATAATCTAGATGCCAAAATTGATCGAATCTAACCGGCGAAATTTTCGGAATAAAGTTTAAAATCACTTACTTTTTTTCCGTTGAGGTTTAGTCTGTTTCCGACGAGTCCTAACAATGACCGATTTGGGAAAGGCATCCATTGCATTAATGATGAACACACACTAGTCCGAGTTGTCGAATACACCACTATCACTCCTCCCATTAAGTAAGTCCGAAAAATACCGAAAATGATTCCGTCATAAATACACGCAACAATAACAAAATCACACCGATATCGATACCAAATATTGAGTCGAACATGTAAAAAAATATGAAAAAAAAAACTTCGATGGATCGGTCACTTGAGTAATCAGAATCGGTTTTGAGTACTAACGGATTTTTACAGGCGATTTGAGGAAAAAAGCAGCGAAGTTTGAAGATTTGAAAAAATCAGAGGATAGTGAGAAAATAGAGTTAGAGGAAGGCGGAAGTGATAGACGTGAAAATAAGAGAAGATAGAGAAATAAAAGAAGATAAGAGAGAAAAAGAGCGATATAAACGCCAACGATCTTTGTTACGCGATCGGTGTAAACTAACAGTAACTGATATTGTTTCTTATGATTGCGGTATAGAAGGATGCGGTGGAGAAGGTTTAGCACGCGGTGAGAGACGCGCGCAGATTTTTCTCCCCCGTAGTACCTCGCCGAACAGTTTATAAACTGACATGATGCAAAAAGGGTGACTCACGGACAATGTCGCATTTTAATACATAAATTATTGTCGTAGATTAACGAAAACGATTCATTTAATTTCGGGCTTTTTATCGGGATTTCAACTTTATAACCCGTAAGGAAACTGTAAAGTTGACTGTAACAGAAGTCTTCGTTTTGTTTCTTTTTTGTTTCTTTTTTTTTGTTTTTTTCACGACGACGTTAAACCGAGTAACTATAAAAATTAATTTTTACAACGTTGAATATTTCATAAAAATACTTCCGTTTTGTGGTTGGATGCAGTTCGCAAGTTTTATAATTTTGGACCGAACTAACGATGCTTGCAGTAGAATAAATAATTGCAACATTTTATAAGATGAAATATTTCATTTTTTTTTTCAAATGAATTTCATCTACGGTATAGTTTTTTTGAGATTATGTTTTTTTTTTATTTTGCAAAAAATTAAGAATCCTTTTGAATTATAGCATTGTTGAGAATTACAATTGGTCCATTTCTTCGGGGTATTTAGGTTGAGCTGTTACTTGAAGGAACTGCCAAGTAAATCGAAGAGTTCTAACTTCTAAATGATGAAATTTTGATGGGTGGGTAACTCACTCAGTAAAGATAAGAATGTATTCAACACATAAAGCTTATGAGCATTGAGCATAGGTCCAAGTCTCCTACACAGTTCTGTAGAAAGAGGTTGGCAAAGGGGGTACTTGTCCTAGGCCCCGGTTTTCTGGAGGGGCTCGAGAAATGAAGAACTTGAGATAGATTATGAATTATCATTAATCATACAACCGTTATGCTTTTAAAATTGATTGAAAAAGTTCAATTTTCATATTTTTCAAAAATAAAAAATCGATCAACATTTTTTTTCACAAAGAATGTATAAACGGGAAAGGGAAAAATAACATTTGCCCTGAGCCCATTGTAGCTCTCGACTGCTCTGCTCCTAGATCTAAATGCATATGAACTTAGGGCAGATATTTATTTCGTTTTTCGTTGATGAAAATACTCATCTTAAATATGCTCGCACTCACACATATCTTCTATGAAATAATTCCCATTTAAAATCAACATTTTTGTCGGATTTTATTTTTTAATCATTTTAAAATTGAGTTTGGCCAAGTTTGAAAAGCAATATCATTATGAAGAAGAAAAATTAGTAATGTGTAAATGGTGCCTGGTGGGTAGCGTAGCTGAATGGGTACCTAAGTACTCCAAAGTCTTGAATTGCGAGAATATACGAATAAATATCTATTCTCGTTCAAACTTGGGTAAGTGGGTAGTACCATGTAGTACAAATGGAGATGAACTTTATCACCGGAGTAAACAGTTTTCCCATTTGCAAGGCAATAATAATGGCAAAATACAAAGAAGTTATCGTTGACATTCAAGATTTCTCGTAGCTTCGTAAGGAATGAACACAAAATAGAGAGTTAAAATAATTGATCATCTTGTATTTTAGAATCAATATTTAATAATTCGTATGCCTAAGCAGTGATTTTACTAAAATTAGTATTAAAATTGGAAAATATTCAAAATTTTTGCTCTTGTTCGGCTAGTGCAATATTTACGTTTTTTATTCATTGTTTCAGTAAAAAAATTTTACTGAAACAATGAACTACTTTGATTCTGGTAAGTAATAACACTATAATATTACGTTTTGTTCAACCCCTCCTTCCCCCCCCCCCCCCATTAACCTAACGATTTGAAACTAAATCAAAACACTAAACTGCCTTTGGTATAAATAACCGACTTTTTTTCTTTAGATCGAAAATTTGGAAGTATTGCTCGTGAAGGGTTAAACATAACCATCTCCACCTCCCCTGCTCCCCATCAAACAGAAATAACTTTCGTAAAATTTTTAGTTACCGGGTGCCCAATTAATACCCAAACAGCAGTGATGCGAAATAACAAAAAAATTCCCAATGATTGTTGTTATCAATGTTATTTTAACTATTTTAAAGGATCTAAACGAGTGTTTCTCACTTTTTAGGGTAAATTTTGGTTAAATGAACTAATTAGAAGTTACATTTCAATTGATTTTTAATTTAAACTCAAAAAAAATTCATCACTATTGGTATCAATACAGAGAATTTCTTTATTTTGCATCACTGCTTTTTGGGTATTAATTGGGCACCCGGTATGTGAATTGTGATTAGATAAAAAATAAAAGACATGAAAAATTGGGTTAAAAAGGGAATGAAACTTTCAATCAGAAATCGAAATACTTCGGCAAATAGGAAGTACTTACCCAAGTACATACTTAACTACCTATGTTCCAAAAAAAAAAAAAATGAAAAAGAGTTAAATTTTTTGAAAATGAAAACCAAAATACAGGCAATCAGGCATAAGATATAATAGGTAGGTATTGATTGTTCACCAAATTTGCTATACGTACCTACTCTTGGAGAACGTGAAAAAAACCAATTTCAAAAAAATAGTGCAAGTTGCCCTTTAAAAATGTTGACTATGGCTGTTTTTTAAACAAGTTCAGCTAAAAGACACAGTTCTAAAACTGGATAAAACTGATGAATGAATAATTTTGTTGGAAAACCAATGTCACCATCGTTTTTATTGTAAAATTTTCTTATAATACTTAATTGAAAAATTGCCCTAAAAAAATGTGGCTATGCGGGTATTTTTTAAAACCAACCTTTCATTTAGATTTTTATATTACAATATAGGCGATAGAAACGCTCTTTAAAGCATTGTTTTCAATGAAAATGAAAAAAGATGATAAAATTTCCATTTTTTTCAAATAATTAATTATGCACATAGATTTCCACATTGAAGCGACTAGTCTTTTACTAATTTCTTGAGAGATTGGTTTAAAAAACAACCATAGTTATGAATTGATGACATTAGTTTTCCAATAAAATTAATTCCTCATCATTTTTTCCATCGTTAAAAGTACGTCTTTCAGCTGTATTTGTTTAAAAAACAGCCATAGTCAACATTTTAAGGAGAATTTGCACAATTTTTCAAAATTTGAAACAAAATTTCAACATTTTTTTACAGTATATTGTATTTGTATACTTGGTATAGTAGCAATAGCAAATTTAGCGAACTATCAACGCCCACTGAATCAAATTTTCACTTCCCAAATAATTATGATTTAAATACATGTTATTTGTCTCCAGTGTCCTCAGTCCTGTAAAATTTGACTTTTCTGACTGTAGTTGTTTTTTAAATCAGTCTCTCATTTATTTTGTACCTTATATGATTCTTAATTTTCTATATATTGCTTTGTTTACGTTGTATTGCAATAATTTGTTCAACTTGTAAGACGTAGGTCAAGCATTTCACTCGTAAATAAATAAATAAACAAGATCCAATTTCGACTACAATATGCAAATTTTAAATATTCAAATTAAAGTAACTGAGTTGAACCAACATTCAATTTCAATTCAATTCAACAATACGAAACAAAGTTGCAGTTGCACAATGTTAATCAAAAATGAAATAAATAAACTAGCCTTGTTTCTACAATTTAATTTTCAATCACACTCAGTGCAAACATAAACATAAAATACTAATTTTATTCAAAAAACCGAAAAAACGAAAAATATAAAAAAAAATAAAAAATCGTATCCACTTTCCCTCTAGCCAATCACAGATGATCTTATTCAATCAGCCAATCAGCGTTGTTTTTTGATTTTCACGGTAACCACTGCTCCAAGCGTCAGAGTTTGTTACTAATTTACTTCGTAAAAACACGGTATTAGAGTCTGCAACCTTGGTGCTGTACGACTGTACGTTGTTGTGACTTTCATTTTATATAATGTGGTGCATGTTAATTCTAATTCTGTGAGTTAACGCGTATTATTCGCGTAATTATTTTATTTCGGCGGAGTTAAATATCTTTCAAAATGAGTCGTGGAAGCCGCGGTTCATCTTCGAGAACGGAGAATATGATTTCTTTGAAGGTGGATAATCTCACGTATCGTACAACACCAGACGATTTGAGACGCGTTTTCGAAAGATGCGGTGAAGTTGGAGATATCTACATACCACGCGATAGATTTACTCGTGAAAGTCGGGGATTTGCTTTCGTCAGGTAAACACATTTTAACAAATAATTCATTTTCTAAGAGTTATTTTCAGCATGAAACATTATTTTCTTCATTCGAACAATGTATTTTAGGTTCTACGATAAAAAAGATGCCGAAGATGCGTTGGATGCTATGGACGGAAGGGTGTTGGACGGCAGGGAATTGAGAGTGCAAATGGCACGTTATGGACGTCCGGCTTCTCCTAGATACGGTGGCAGAAGTAACTATAGACGTCGAAGGTAATTCCTTTGTTTGATTTTTCCATCGAGCGCAAGTTTTTTTCTGATCACTTTTCTAACGACCGATTTTTATTTACAGCTATGGACGCTCCCGATCTTACGATCGCGGTCGGCGTTCGTATTCACGATCCAGATCTAGGTCTCGTTCTCGCAAGCGTTCTTACTCCAGATCAAAATCACGTTCTTCGAGGTCTGAAAGCAGAAGCCCGCAACGTAGAAGTCCAAACCGCAAATATTCACGTTCCAGAACTCCATAAATTGCAGTAGCCTATGCTTTTTATCTTCCCAATATGTAAGCATTTTATTTTTATTTTTTTCAATGTGGTTTTATTCTTCTAATGCGTACTTCCGGTGTTCTACAGGACGTTTTTCATCATTGGTGTATGACATTTGTTGTACGAAATTTATTCAACTCTTACTTCAATAAGGTATATATATGTATTCTATGATAGTACTTAAGTTCTCATTATTTATCAATGTAGGGTTAACAATTGATTTTTTTTTGTAAATTTCATTTTAATTTTGCCGATACGATATTAATTTTTAAATGAATATTACTTAATTGGGCTACTGTTTCAGTTAACGCAAATTAGAATTAGTTTTTCAAATTTTTCTTCTATTAAATTGTTAGTGTTAACCTTGTCTCGAAACGTTAATACAAAAAAATGACAAAATTTTAACCACTTTTTCGATTTGTACCGTTTCTGTACTCCTCCTTCGCTTGGAAAATTTTCTTTTCTTTTTGTGACGAAGATAACAATTGGTTCTGAATGGTTCCATTTCCGGTTATTTTAGGACTATAATTTTACGAGTATCAGTTTTATAATTATTATCTTTTATGTATTTGTAGTTTCCTTCTCATTTTAGTGGGATTTCTTTTTCTTAATATTTTCTATGTTTGGAGTATACTTGAATTATTTTCTATGCAAGTCATTCGCTATTCCTTTGTAATTTCTGTCGACTTGGTTGCTTTGATTCATCCTTTTATTTGTTTCTTGAAGAAGATAAAATCGAACATGGATTGGTTATTATTTTGTTAACGTTTTTGTGATCACGTGATTGAGCGAATATCTATCTATACCTTATCAATTTACACATACAAAACAATTGATATAACGTAAACAGGCAATTAGTTAGAAATTATTCTTATAATATCACTCACCTTAGCGCGACTATTGACGTAATGTAATTTTAATCGATTTTGGCCAATATGCAAGTACCATTTTCATTTTCTTATCAAGGGGACTTCCAAAAAGTAGGCGTATGTTTTGGCTCGAATAAAACGATTTGAATTGTTACGAGTAAATTCATCCTTTATCTGCATAGATGTTGTCGTAATTCATTTTATGATTTACTGTATCATTTGTATATGCTAAAGCAACTGTGTTGTAAATTTTTATTACTTATAAATCTTTATTAACCGCAGGGGGTGTATGCTGCTGCATTGCTGCCGTTGAACGCAGGTGCTGCCGTTAGCTGAGTGGCCGTTTTTTATAATGTTTTTCGGTTTCGTTTTCTTTTTTCTTTTATTTTTTGAGAAAAATAATTTACGAACGGGTGCGGGAAATATCGGTCCTATTGAACGATTAGCGGTGTAGCGGTATAGCGGTTGTTTGGTATTGTTTCGTTTGAGCTGTCGAGATAACGTGGTGGCTGAGAAAGCTGTTAAGGAATGGGGAAAGTATTGCGAACAAGCAGAGGTAAACTACTTGTTCAAATTTTAGAGGTTTGTACTCTAATCTATATGAACGTATTTTGGAAACACCCAAAATTCTAAATTCTTGCAGGTTCGAATATTAGAAACTTGCAAGCGTACGACGATGAAGATGTCGGTGGTGTGAAAAATGCTTAGAATTGTTCGTTTTTACCCGTGGATCCGAGATATGCATGTCTTGCCTTTTATTTACCTTTACTTAAAGGTACCTGTACTGTACCATACCACCAGCCTCGATTAGACATAATGCAGCGTCTTCGTATGTTCCCCCAAATTATAGTTTTGTTTTTTCCGGTGTCGAAGTAAGTGTTGGTGCAGAATATTCATTATCATCTCTGTAAACGAGTAAATCAAACGATACAGCTGGATCCTGCGGGGGTAACATCAGATTAATTCCTAGGTGAAATTTTATTACCAAGAGCTTTTGGTAGTTGAAAATGATAGTATTCGTGTTGTTTTCCGGTCCTGGATTAGTTTTTTTTAGTACGAAATAGTGATGATGGAGGCTTCTTCGATACGTAATTGATCGGAAGTATACGTAATGTAGCAGCAAATTTTACGTTATTACTTATCTAACCATTTCAGGGAAATGTATGTTTTGATTACCTTCATTTTTCTATTAGGTATCTTATTCCAAGTCCTGCAGGTTTTAGGAAACTCGAATTTGACGCGCTGTTGTTCAAGTTACACATACAATTAGTTCAAGTTCGTTTTATTCCTGTCATTTATGCAGCAGCTTACGATGTGAAAAGAGTGGACTAGGTGGTTCATGATTCAGAAAAATGAACGTTAATTTGAAGCACGCATGATTATATCGATCATTTTTACGAGCATTTTACATTTTCTTGTAGGTTTTCGATTTCGAATTCGCGTCCCTTATCTTTCTTTAAAAAATTACAACTCGGTATTTTACAAATTATTCATGAAAGTGTAGTCGTGTGTTATTTGTTTGTTTTTCATCTTTTTTGGTCTAGTGTTTCTAAATACCTATGTTACGTTAATATTAAATTTACATGTGCGAGTCTAATCTCCAATTTGTCGTTTACTTCATATTATTACATTTTAAAATTCTAAACATCACTTCATTTGTGTCGATTGAAATCTTATTTCGGAATTTTAAGCATTGACGATTTTTTTGTCGTTTCGTAAATTCATTCGTGGACGAAGATAAATGATGTACTTGAAGAATTTAAATTCTTCAATAAACGACGCATCGCTGAAGCGTGAATTTTTATTTACAGCATGACCAGATGAGCCAGTGAAAGTGAATGATTATGGTTTGATTAGATTGTAATTTTATCATTTATTGTCGCATCAAGATACAGATCAGGTCCAACTCTAGAGTCGGCCGTGTACAGATACCGAACAAATCGAGTTCGAATTTGAAGATAATTCTGAACTGTACTCTTTCAATACTGTAATACATATTTTGATTTTGATAATGATCGAAGATAAAACATTATAAAATTCTATCATAGGCCTAAGCCTATTTTCATTCTTCCCTTTTTGACATGCAAACAATTTGATCACTCGAAGTTTTCTAGATGAATTGATTACTATCAATTTAACAAATTAGAAGTTGGAAAGCTTGAAGCAAGTAAATTTTCAAAATGAAAAAGCTCGTTCCTCTTCAATTTTTCATAAGTCCGGTAAACGTTGCTTCGAGTGAAAGTATTTATTACTAATACTACGTAACCTTGATGTTTTGTGCTATCTGCGCGAAATCCTCGATTTTAGTGAACTTTAATTAGCTCAATTTCAAAGTTTTGCAACCTCAAGGCAGCAACGGAAAACTTAGAATAGAAACATGTGAACGTAGCTTTGGTTCGTCTATTCGCACCACAACTCGATACTTGATAATTCGTTCGAGCATGATTCGATTCCAACGACTCCCGCTTACCACGCCGTATTACCTGTATTATACGGTGTAATACCGTTAAATAAAATAAAATTGCGACGATGTTCACATTTCTTTTTCTTTTCTGTAGCTGAATCTTCTCCGGAAACTCAAGAAGAATACGATGATGAGTGATGAGGAATTACATTTTGTCTTGAAATGAATTTTCTTGGTTCGGTCTGTAGGTAAATACTGGTGAATGTTTCTTCAACATAAATGAGTATTATGAGGAGTAATCATTTCCTCATGTACAAAGATCAAGTCTGTACTAACCCATCTGATGAAGGAAATTCATAAATTTTGAACGGAATTTCAAGTTGATGGAATGCATTTCATTATAAAAATGAAGTACAACTTCACTCCAATCGAAATTGACTTATAAAAATTAAAATTGCATGCACTATTCATTTCAAAGAGCGTAGCGGGGTTTTTAGAGGTGATTTGACATTTGGCCCTGACTCTGAGCACCGAATTTTAAATTATCCAGTGGAAGTTGGTCCTGAAGGTCTAAAACCCCCGTGACAAAATCTTTAGCTCGATATCTCAACCCCAATCCCTTCTGGAGCGTTAAATGTAGATTTTCATTAAAATTTTCTATTTTTGGCAGTTTTCAACCGAATTTTTTCAAACTTACAAAGCTAGTGGATAGTATCAAGGGTGATTTTTGGATATTTTTGAAAAAAATTTCGAGCACTTT
>FIZU01034365.1:0-59767 GCA_900064475.1 Pseudococcus longispinus
GAAGAATGCAAAGTTTTCAGTAGAATGTACTAAGAAATAATATTCATTGAATACAAGTCTTCGATACATCGAGTTCCGGAATATACGAATGTAGTAGCCTTGCTCAACAGTGTGAACCATACAGGCTATACCACGCTAGCGCAGCGCGCTAGCTGAGGTAGCGGTCTATAGGTATGTCTATACTGGCACTAACTTTGTCACTAATGCTTAGTGAAAAAATGATTCCCGTTCACTTTCCCTTAAAGTTAAATAATTTTAACATTACAGGAATATCCCTGAACCATGAGGAGACTCGTATTTTGATTTTCGCCAAGTTACATTACCAATTAACGTAGTATTTCGTTAATTTATACTTTTCACTAACGTCTTTTCACTAAACTTTACTGCCACTATGTCTATAGAATAGACCCACCTTATGTTACCATAAAGTATGTGCGGTCGGTGTTTTCCGACGGATTAATCAATTTTGAGAATTCAAACTTCCAAATTTGTTTTCCGCTCATCATGAAAATTGAGCTTAATTGACGATTGTTTCGTTAATATTCATCTTTAGTAATCTTTTAACCATGATTAGTTTCGTTAATAACAATTAACAACCTAAAAATGTCGTAATTTATGAGAGCAAATTGTCAAATTTCATTCATTACCGGTGTCTCCGTCTGCCTCAAAACAACAACTTCCCGTACCAAAGTAATCGTACGATTTTCACTGTCTTCGATTAAACCCTCGATCACACTTGACTATTCAAAATGTCGAACAAAAGGAAACCAGAAGACCAATCGTACGTTGAAGAAAGTGATTTACTAACAGTCAGACCCCTGTAAGTACTGTGTTTCGTTTTGCATTTTTCATTTTTAGAAAATTCAATGTGTTTTTCAATTTCACAGGGGAGCCGGTCAGGAAGTTGGTCGATCATGCATTATGTTGGAATTCAAAGGGAAAAAAATTATGGTAAATTTATCACCTAAATTACTGGTCATTTACTGAGTGCAGTCGTGTTATTAGGGTTTTCTATGTTATAGCTGGATTGTGGAATTCACCCAGGTCTTACCGGAATGGATGCTTTACCGTTCGTTGATTTGATCGAAGCCCATGAAATAGACTTGCTTCTGATTTCTCAGTAAATATCAATTTTTGAACTATTTTATTGCACGAAATTCTTCGATAATGTGAAATATCACTCCATTTCAGCTTTCACTTGGATCATTGCGGTGCGTTGCCTTGGTTCTTGATGAAAACAAATTTCAGAGGACGTTGTTTTATGACCCATGCCACCAAAGCTATTTACAGATGGCTACTCTCAGATTGTATCAAAGTCAGGTATATGTGAATTTCAATTGTGAGTTGAATTATAAAGATGGTATATTAAATCGAAACTGGGTTTTTTGTAGTAATATATCTACAGAACACATGCTTTATACTGAAGCTGACCTGCAAAAAAGTATGGATAGAATCGAAACTATAAATTTTCACGAGGAACGAGACGTTGGTGGAGTAAGATTTTGGGCGTACAATGCTGGTCATGTATTGGGAGCTGCTATGTTCATGATTGAAATAACTGGTGTCAAGGTAATCATTCAATTCCTTTCTATAATTATAATCAGTCCTAAATCATAAATTGAATATTTAATTTCAGATTCTTTATACTGGAGATTTTTCGAGACAAGAAGATAGGCATTTAATGGCTGCCGAAATACCCGGTGTTCATCCTGATATTTTAATCACAGTACGTAAAAAAAAATTTTAAGTATAATTTCAGATTTTCATAATACAGTCTTCTTTTTAATTCAGGAAGCAACTTATGGAACACATATACACGAAAAAAGAGAAGAACGAGAAGCTAGATTCACTTCTATCGTCCATGATATCGTTACACGAGGTGGTAGATGTTTAATACCTGCTTTTGCATTGGGTAGAGCTCAAGAATTACTGCTCATGTTAGGTAAATTATTATCGCTTTGATCTTTCATTGAATTTTTCTACGGCCATCTAATCGAATGTATTTCTTAGACGAATACTGGGCGTCTCATCCTGAACTACACGATATTCCCATTTATTATGCATCTTCGTTGGCCAAAAAATGTATGGCAGTATATCAAACGTACATAAACGCGATGAATGATCGTATAAAGAGACAAATCGCTGTGAATAATCCTTTTGTATTCAAATATGTTTCTAATTTAAAGGTAATACAAAACGCTGAAAAATTCTTATTCTAGATATTTCGATCTTCTGTACATTTTTCATATTTATTTTTTAGGGGATTGATCATTTCGAAGATATAGGACCTTGTGTCGTTATGGCATCGCCAGGAATGTTACAAAATGGCTTATCGAGGGAATTATTTGAAGCATGGTGCACAGATCCTAAAAACGGCGTTATTATCGCTGGTTTGTAATTTGATCGATGAAAATGTATATTTCAAAAAATCAGAATCGACTCGTTAATTGGCTTTTTCCTACAAAAAAATAGGTTACTGTGTCGAAGGAACTCCTGCAAAACAAATTCTCTCGGATCCAGAAGAAATAACGACAATGACTGGACAGAAGTTACCGCTCAAAATGTCCGTAGATTATATTTCATTTTCGGCTCATACGGACTATCAACAGACCAGCGAATTTATTCGAATTTTAAGACCTCCTCAAGTGGTACGTTTTGGTACAAAGTCGACGAAATCCTGAAATATTTTTTACTCGAATGTATCATTTTCTACAGATATTAGTTCACGGAGAACAAAATGAAATGCAGCGTTTAAAGTCTGCTTTGGAGAGGGAGTACGAAAACGATCCAGATACCACGATCACTGTGCATAATCCGAAAAACACTCAATCTGTTGATTTGTATTTCACCGGAGAGAAAACTGTTAAAGTAATTTTTTCTGTTTTTAACTGTGTAAATTTACGACTCGTAATCAAATTTCTAATTATTCTAGGTAATTGGGTCATTAGCTGTAGAGAAACCAACAGGTGGACAAAATTTGAGCGGTATTTTAGTAAAAAGGAATTTCAGTTATCATATGGTTGCACCTAATGATTTATCGAGTGGGTATTTTGAAATACTGAGCGAATAATTAGTTTTGGTATGATTTTAAAACGATGGTATTTTTGCAGAATACACCGATATGACAATGAGTCAAGTTACTCAGCAGCAATCCGTTAGCTTTTCTGGTTCCTTGGCTGTGCTAAAATTTCTTCTTTCACATTTAGCCGGATGTCTGGAACAATTGGATGATAAAAGATTACGTGTTTATAAAGCGATAGATATATCGATAGAAAATCGTATGGCTGTGCTCGAGGTATTATTGAAAATCAAAAGATTGTGCATTTTCGATAAATTATGTTAATTTTTGGGTTTTTATTTAGTGGGTGGCTACTCCAGTGAATGATATGTACGCAGATGCGGTCTTATCTGCCATTCTGCAAGCTGAAGCGATCGGAGGAACGGTTTCTAAAACTATTCCTCTTCCTGCAATGAAAATGGATAGAAGCCATTTCAAAGTGAGTAAATAGATGCGATTTTTATTCGTAAATTGTCCAGAATGATTTTCAACTTTTATTTTATTCTTTTTCGTAGGAATGTTTAATTGAATTATTACAAGATATGTGCGGCGATGACGCAGTTCCTAAAATATTCAAAGGGGATAAATTAACGATTACGCTGAATAATCAAAAAGTCAATATTGATTTATTAAATTTGGTAAGTTTCGTTCAAGAATTTACCTAAAATGAAAGCATTATTTCGAAATGTATATCTATTCGCAATTTTTTACATTTTAGGATGTGACTTGTGAAGATGAAAGTATTCAACAAATAATTCAAACCGCTGTCACTCAACTACATAATTCTTTAGCTCCTGTGGTGATCGACCTTCATGCTTGAAATTTTCATTTTTGTAATAATAAATTTTTATTTCCGTAAATGGTTATAATTTTATTCGTGAGTAAATTTTCGAAAATGAAAAATAATTTTCAATCATGCACACATACAAGACACTGCAATAATGAATGTTTAATTTTAAGAAAGAGGGGCCGAGGAAACTTATGTATTCCATTACAGTTTTACTGATGACGTCGACACATTAATGAATAATGTAGTGGAAGATATTTGTTCGACTGGCATCGTTGAAATATTAACCGAGGAGGAAGCAGACGAACGAATTCTAAAATATCGTAAATCGAAAAATCGTATGAAGGATGATGTTAACTTCATTAATGCTCATCATTATTTTATCTCGAAGAGACGATCCAAACTTGAAGTACAATTACCTCGTGAACTCGAAAAAACTATTGATTTCTGGAGGGAAGGCAGGGATAATTAATTTTGTAAAAGATGAATTACGTTACGTTTGCACGAGTTAGTCATGAGATTTTATTTTAAATTTTTATTCAAGTCATAAATGTTAGGATGGAAAGGAAATGTAGTATGTAGCCCCAAACATCTATATGCTATAATTTGCAATAAGTATGCAACAACAGATTTATTTTACGATGAAGTATGTATGTGTATGTATGTTACGTTTAATTTTAATCAAAATAAATTTATATGATTGTTCAGATATTCACTATTCAGTGATCATTTTTCACTTTCAAAATTTTAAGGTAAAAAGAATCGAAATATCCGTTCACAAAAAACGATTCAGAGAGCGAGTCCGATGATGAAAAGGGCAAGAGAAGGGATATGCAGGCTAGGCAGGGAATCCACATGGGATCTGAAATCCAGAGAATTGATAAGATTTCGGTCCGAAAGCTGCATTTAAGTTAATAAAGCTGTGAAAGTGGTGATTTTAAAGGGTGTTTTGAAGCAGAAAGCTAAAGTCGAGCTTTCATCCAAGTTTCATCTTTCGGCCTCCAGTCTCTACCGATTTCTGAATACCCCAAATTGTAAATATCTCTTATCAGTTCGCCGCCGCAATTGTGTATTTTAGACAATTTTTGGGTATTTTTTGCATTTAAAGGAACTTGTAATTTCTGAATTAATATGTTCAACCGTCTGCTAATAGCCCGTTACATATAAAACTTCAACTGTATTTTGAATGTATAAATTATTCTCGAAGAACCGGCTACCGTCTAACATCATGATAATCCGGTAAGTACATCAACCTATGAGCAATCTTATATCGAATATACCTCAGTAATCTTACTTCATAACGTTTTACAGCAGTTTTCGTATCAATTCCGTTTCTTTAAAACCACTGTTTATTAAACGTACAATATTCACCGGTACCAGATTACTCGATGATTCTAGTTCTTCAGACGAAGAAAATGATAAATCCAAACGTAAACCGAACAGAGACGAAGCTGTGAAAAAATTAAATGATTTAATTCGGATGATGGCTAAAGTAAACCTCTATCTTTTATTCTCTTTCAATTAGTATTTTCATTATGAACTGAATTATTTGTTTTGCTGCATAGAAAGAACCACCGACCAAATTAGCGTCGCAAGTGAAAGTACCCAAACCTAGAGAAATCACTAGATTTAAAGGATTTGCCATGAAGAAGCAAAGAGAACTCGAAGCTAAACAATTCGAAGATGATAAATTAGGTTAGTACATGAAAACATAATTTTTGCAATATTAAATCTAAATATGGTAAAATTTTCACGCAGGTAATAAGCTAGCTGATGCAGCCACCAAAGTAGCCGAAAGTCTTGGCGGTGATGTTAAACAAACCGAAAAGGAGTTATTAGATATATATTTCACTCGACGATTTCAAACTTCAACACCGGAAACAGAAAATAAAGAACTGAGGTACTGCGATTTCTATTACAAATTTTAGTTTTGATTTTCCATTACGTTGATGGTTTTGTTTATTCGACAGTGATGTATTATTGGGAATGAAAGTTGAAAAAGGCGAAGAAGTATCCGAAACGAAATCAAGGTATCATAATTTCTATAACACATTGTAAAATTAATTTTCCATTATGTTAATGGTTTCATTTATTCGATAGTGATGGTGATGAGTTATCTAGAACGGATGTTGGAAGAGATAGACGAGTGCCTAAAAAATCATCTTGGATAAAAAAAGGACGCGAACAATTCGCAAGGTAAGCTTTCTTCCACAGAAATGAAATTAATTTTCTATGATTTAATTATCATTTCTTCGATAGTTATGAGACCGAAGAAATGAGAGGCGAAAATGAAGAAGTACCTAGCGATGTATCTCGAGCTCATCAGGTTAGATCAATGATGAAAGATGACAAACCTAAACAATTTTTCACCAAGAGAACAAGGTATGTGGTTTTATAGATGTTTGAATCGTTTCGCGAATTCAACTAATGTTTTCACGGCGGTTATTTTTCAAGGTATGCCGAAGTTCCAATGAATCTATTTGGCGAACAACCATTTAAATATTTCGACGTAGATAAAATCAAAGCTGAAAACGTAACTCCGGTTTCATTGCCTACCTGGGATTATCTGTATCAACGTGATTTGAATCTGTTGGTTACTTATCCGCCGAAAAATATTTTCGAACAACTGATTCAGTGGACAGAACAAGGAAAAGTTTGGCGATTCCCTATCGATAATGAACAAGGTATCAGAAATAATATCACAATAATATTTCGTAAAAGAATTCTTTTCGTAAATTTCAACTCCTCGTATTTTTCAGATTGGCTCGAAGAACAAAAGTACGACTTTAGCGATCATGTATTTTTAGAACGTTGGTTAGAACCATGGTGTCCGGAAAGTGGTTCGATTCGTTACTTTATGGAATTAGTATGCGTAGGATTATCGAAAAACCCTTATTTGACTGTTTCTGAGAAAAAAGCTCATATATTCTGGTACGAGCATTACTTCAGGAGTAAAAATAAGTTGTTGATGGAGACAGGCGTCGGTGAAATAAAAAGTCGAACTGCAGTGGAAACTACTAGTGCATAGTTTGTTGATTTTAAATAAATTTTGTCGTTTTATTTGTCAATTTTTTTCACCTGGGTACTTATGAGCATCTAATTTTGACTTTCTGTTGTTGGACAGATAAATTGTTCGTAAAATTTCTACATTTCATTTTCAACCATTGCCTTATGTGTTCTAATTCACAATACGTGTGTTTTTTCATAATCAAATCAGTCTCATAATTTTTCTTTGCGTAATGCATTTGATATCACAATTCACAAAAGCACCATTATTCTGTAACTTTACGTAATATGATATTTCACAATTCAGATAACCTTGAAATATTACGAAATTAAAAAATTATAATTTCCTGAACATTGTTTTATTCAGTATCAACCACAATTCTCGGTAATTCTTTGAAAAAAAAAGGAGTACACAGTAGGACAAACTTCTACATAACAAATGCACCATATTCACAAGAGACTAAAATAAAAATTATCCAATAAGCCTTCCTTAACGGTTAAAAAAGTAGGAAAAAAATTAAATGCGTAAAATGAATCGCGAAAATGACGATAAAAAATACACCCTACAATAATATACGATAAAAAAAATAGTAAGTAATAAGAAGGAAAAATTATTCGTTGGATCTTAAGATCTACATTGAAAACTTAACGTTTAAAATGATGGAAAAATACAAATATAACAAATTTAAAATAATTTACAAAGGAAGATCGAAGTAACGGTTGTGTTCTAGATTTACTTCTTTCGTAAAAAAAAATCCTACAAAATTGTGTAATTAGAGATGAACATTTACAACTAACGGTGGTTACACTTCGAAGCTTTATTTAGAGCGATTAAGAGATATTTAAAAAAAAAAAACAAGTCACGAATAATTTTTTTACCGATTCCATTGAACTCCATACTATATCGAACTTCGCAACAATCAGACTTAAGTAAGTAATCACGTAAGAATACGACCATTGTTCACATAAATAGTATTATTTTCAAATATATCACATGCTAATTGGATCAGTTATACGAATAATTTACAATTCATCTTTATCACTGGCGGCTTTGGGTTTACCATTACGGTCGTAACCTTTTAATTCGTCGGTGGAACGGCCAGCAATATATTTGATGAAATCTTCGAGTTCTCGGCCACCTTCGTATCTGACTGGTTTGCTCTTGTTGTCCTTACCTAGCCAGTAGAGTGTAGGGAAACCACGTACGTCGAAACCAGCTGGCACATCGTTAGCGGTGGCGTCCATTTTCACAATAGCTACGTTTTCGTTTTTCAACTACGAGTATTGAAGGAAGTAAATGATTAGTAAGCAATTTGTAAACTTGAACCATCGTATGAAAAAATAAAATACATACTTTATCGCCCAATTCTTCGTAAATGGGGGTTAATTTTTTGCAGTGTCCGCACCACGGAGCGTAGAATTCAACTAATGTGTCTTTTTCATTGTTGATGACAACATCGTCGAAGTTCTTGGCAACAGCAACTTTAACTGGACCTGAGTTATCAGCTGGAATGTCTTCGGATTTCAAGTATGGAGTTAAGTTTCCGGCAGCTAATTCGCTCATGAATTTTTCGAAAGATTCGATCCTGCAAAAGTGCTCGATGTAAGATTCGAAATCTCAATAGTGAACGAATTATACGAAATTACTTACGAGAATTCATCTTTCATGACGTATTTTTGTTTGTTATCTTTAACGGTAATGAGTGGTTTGTCCGATGCAACGTAATCGAATCCGAATTCGTTCAATTCGTGTTGGAAATCGTCTTTGGCACTAATGGCGAAGTTATATTTGCCTTGGTAGTTCTTGGCTACCTTCAGAATTCTATTTCTCCAGTAATTGGTACCTGAAAATATTTCCGATTAATGCCACGTTCGATAATGACACGGTTACATTGTCGGGATATCTTACCTTTGGGATTTTTCACGTAATCAACGCCGTAATAAGCAACAACCAGAGGAGATTTGAAATCGTCGGGGTTATCGGTGGTTCTGTGGCCTACCAAACCATGACTGTGGGAATGATTTTAATTAAACAATACGACGTTTGATTTATCCATTAAACGAAATTTCGCCACTTTTTATCAAACTTACTAATTTTCTTTGATAAAGGTTTCTAAATCGAACTGGGCACTGCCACCGGTATATTCGATAACGTTCGATTCGAATTTGTTGCTTAAAACTTTAGGGCGGAATAATTTCACAGCCTCGTTTCTACGTTGAAAAAAAATGAAGATTATTGTTTTGGTCAATGAGGGTTACTTAATGTGGTTCGTTCGTATTATACTGACTCGACTTTTTGTTCGTTGAGCACTTCATCTTCTTCGGAATGAGCAAAGCTGATCTTTTCTCTAAGTTTATCGGCCACGTTTAAGAAAGATTTTTTGAGATCAGAATCTTTTTTGAAGAAGCCAACAACGGTGATTTCTTCTTTGGAGAACCATTTGGTGAAATCTAATAACGATGAGAGTTTCTTGGATCCTGGGCCAACTTGAGATTTCATATACTTGACGATACCATCTGAAATAACATTCTTTGAGAAACCGTCCTTGTATAACGAAGTTATGCTGCGAGATTGGAATAATTACCAGCATTTCTAGGCCCGTTATATTCCTTCACAGCTTTACCGAAGCGGAATATTTTCAACGTAGGATATCCAGATACATCGAAGTTACCGCAAGTAGATTTACCAGATTCGGTACAATCGACCTATGATCAACATGCCATTATTAAAAGTTCATTAGGCATACGCCAAAGAATAACACAAAGACGTTACCTTGACCAAATAAATCGGCGGATCATTTTTATTCAAAATGGACGCGGCTTTTTCGAAATCTGGCTTCAATCTTTTGCAGTGTCCGCACCTGAAAGACAAAGCCACGTCAGAAAAACATGTCACCGAGATATACTAACGCCGGATTCATGTTTCCGGCTCCGGGTTTCATTATGAACAAGTGTGTGTAGTCGAACCTAGGGTTAGTTAGTTATCGGTTAAAGTACATGATAATAGTTACCTGACACTGGCAAAACGATAAGACACGTATATAGATCATTTTTAAACGTGAATACTTACCATGGAGCGTAGAACATCACCAAAGCGGTATCGAATTCATTGATGCTGCTTTCGAAATCATCATCGGTTAATTGAAAGACGTCAGATTCACTACCGTAAACATTAATTAAACTACTAAGTAGAAACGAAAGGATAAGTAATCGAGAGTACATGATGATGAATAAAAAAAATGGACTTGTTAATTTTAATCCTACGTGTAATTTACTGATCAGATGTACGAAATTAAAGACGAATCCACTTTGAGCGGACAATAATCGGCAAACTTCTCACTTGGCGAAATATCATTGGTTGATATGTTTCGACGCCGAATGTGTTAAAATAACGTATGCGCAAATTCATAATGCACTAAAGATAAAAATAGCTTGATAACGTCAATTGCTCGAATTCGTTTCACGCAAATTTTTTGTGACGTCACTGACGTCACCGATAATTAATATAATGAATTTTCATCGAGCTAATTAGCTAATTACCAATAGGTAATTTAGTAATTCAATAAAACTAAATTCTCAATTTCAATTTATTTTTAACTCAAAACAAAAAGCAAAACCCTCTTGCAATGAGCGAATAGCTCATAGCTTGTTATAATTTTGTTATTTCTCCGATGGCAGAAACTTTCAAAATTTTGAATTTTTGAACCTTTTCGTAAGTTCGTAGCTTTGTGCTTTGTACAAGACGTAAAATTCGAAGATCATTAATTATCGCTCGATGTATTCTGAATTTCCGACGGCTGCGTCAGTACTGAGTTGGATTGACTAACTGAACAAAACAAACAATTTTCACGCTTATAATTGGTACTTATTTTTATTTCGTCACAAGAATCGTTATTTTTCAAATAAATAATAAGAAATAATATGACTTATTTGAAAGTTGATTTCCTGTGTGACTTTCCATTTAGATTAAAATCACACACTACAATTCTTGCATTTCTTGCTCATTCACAATTTTTGATTTAAAAACTTTCGAAATTGGATGAGTACTGAGTATTCAAAAAATATTTGATTTTTTAGGATCCTTCGTAATATTTACTAGTTACAAATAGTTTTGAAAATTGGAGACAGGGCCGACGCGTGTATCGACAACCATCAATCGTGAAAATAATTTTGAAATTTAAATTTTGCGAAATTTCGCTTCTTTGCACTCATCTTTGTAATTTGTACAAATACGTACCTATTGGAAAACCGCCATTCACGAATAAGAACATTTTGTAATGAATTAATGAAATTTTTTCAATAAAACCAATCTCTCATTATCAAAATTTTCACCGAAAAAAATTATCTGAGTGAATTTCTCATTTAAAACCACAAAACACGAACCATAGTTAATCAAAACCAAGTAAAATCGATTTGCCGTACCTATCTACCATACAACTTTCAACTTTGAACCTGTAGCGATCCATAATTTCTAGGTAATCTGTAAATGGTATTTTACCTTGTACGTATAATTCAGTTTACCTAATTTTAATTATTAAGATCAAATTTCGCCGAATTGAATTTAAAAACCGAGATGGATCCCTGGCCGAAGTTCGAAGGCAGTTCTAAGAAAATTTCGAACTGATTTTGCCGAATTGAATTTGAAAACAGAGATGGGATACCGGTCCATGTTCAAGGCAATTCTAAGAAAATTTCGGCAACTTATCTCAAAAAGTCGAGATAAGTTACTGTATTTATACCGAATTCGTGGTGTACATAAAATATACAGTTGATTTTCAAACGAGTTCACGTTTCGGTTATTCTTGCTTTGAATGAATTTTTAAATGGTGCGTTTGTTATTTAACTGAAAATAAGAGTACCTATCTAAGTAATGTTACATACATTTGGCCGAAAAGTAAGAACTACCTAGGTATTAACATTGAGTATACAATACACTATACTTGTGAAATGTGTTAATTGTAATAATCCATTAGAATATAATACCTACTTCCAACCTACATCCATTCCAGAGCAACGAATTTCGATTAATTTAGCAATTAATTCGCCTTTTAAAATATTGAAATATCAAATTACCTACGATTGTAATTATTTTTATTGAAATTTAAAATGGATCCGAAAATTTTATTAATAGTAGTTACTTTAATTTTTAACAATACTTTGACTTCTGGTTTCTTTCTCGTCGATTATTTTACCAAGGATTGTTGTAAATCAGAGCTAGACGGATATGACAAACCAATATGTGTAGATCATTCATATGCTCCCATGATTGGAGCATGTTGTGGACGTGGAAAATGCAATATGGCTTGTTGTAATTGTGATGGTGGATGTAGAGGTAAACCCGGTGAAACTTTCAATTTTAAACGCATACATGGATCTATCACTCCAAATCTGGATTTTTTTGGTCCAAGCCAAGCTGTTGCTGGAACTACTATCAATTTGATCGAAGAAGGAGCTAAAGCCATAGGATCGGCGGTATTTAAAAATAAAGATATAGTAACCAATGGCAAGAAGTGAATTTCTGAACGTGCATTCAGTTCACCATACTTTTAAACTATTAACATAAGATACGTAGAGCCGTAGACCTACGTACAGTTATTCAGAGTAAAAATCTGTAATAACTCCTTCTGTACTTTCGTCTTTCACCTATTAGTATTTCGTTTGTAGTTGTGAGTATACCGATATGTTAGTATGCACTCGTAGTAATAAAGTTTATTTTCAATCGAGTACTTACCTACGTGTTTCTGTTATTCTTGTGCGAATTATTAATTATTTACCAAATTGTCTACAGAAAGTGCACTGATGAGGCAAGGGACACTAATTAGGAAGGTATTAAAGAGTAGGTAAGAGTAAACTACATACATTTATGTGTATTTGACGTTGAAACCATACGTTGCACTTGCGATGGATTATCAGAAAACAACACCACCATGTTTAACCCCTTGACTCGTAGGTAGGTATGTTATATAGTCAAAGGTTTAACCTTTCAACGAATAAGTATAAAATTCATATGACTCTATTTAGTTTGGTAAGTACTTATTCTCCGCCATGGGCTATATGGTCACGTAAAATTATAATTTTTTTTAAAAATGTGATTCTCTACAACCATATAGCTGGGCAAACTTCAGGCGGAGTTTTGGACTCACCTCCAAATTTTCCCTGAGTTCAGGGTTGCCAACTTGAGTCAATTTGAATACTTTGAAACATTCAAACATCGCTATGCCTTACTATATGTCAACAAATGTCCAACACGAGACTACAACACACTTAGGCAGGCACTGCTCATCAAATTTTGGGAATAGGGACAAACATTTGTATGGGCGAGGGCAAAAACTTTTGCAGAAAATTGGATTCAAAACCTGAAATTTCATAATTTTTTCCAACATTTTACTCGTCAAGGGAAATTTCTAGTGAAAAATGCAAATAAAACGTGACATTTTTTAGAAAACAACAGATTTATCAAATTTTGAAAATACTGGCTTTATATAGGACCGGTATGAATCAATACTGGCAACCGGCCTTTCGTTTGAAATACTGGTCGGTTGGCAACCCTGAAAAAAAATTAATAATAGAAGGATGGATTTTTGTAAATGCTGTTGAATAAAAATAAGTACCTATAAAAATAATAATAATACTTGATAAATAACGGTCCAGTCAAATTAGACTTTGGTACAAAAAAAGTTCAGTCAAAGTGATTTTTCATGAAATTGGTTCTGACTCTGACTACCATTCGAGGTCGCAGAATCCGAATCTGGTGTCCAGTTTCATCGCCCGACCTTTATTCTCGAAATATAGCAATTTTCCCCTCATGAAAATGCCATTTCGAGTAGAACCAGAGCAGATCTTGAAAAAACAATACAAAATTCGTGATCAGCGATCTCGAATTGGTCGAAACGGCATGCTAATTCCTAAAATTCGTTCGATTTTTGAGACATCTGCTTAATTAATAAAAATTAAGAAAATAAGCCGTTCTCGTCACTTTCATCTTGTTTGTGCTGCATACCTCTTCTAAACAAGGCGAAAACGTGATTTTTCAAAAATTTTCATTTTTTACTCGTTTTTAATTATTTTTTATTAATTAAATCGAATACGTTTGTACATAGGGTAAAATGTATAGTGGTTTTCGACTAATTCGAGGTCGCTGATCACGGATATGCAATCAGATTTTGATTTTCTTGCGTATTGATTTCGGTTAATTAACCAGCTATTTCGATAATGAATGAATTTTAGGAATTTACATGTCGTTTCTCCTGGATACGCCTATGATTATAATAATGCTGATTTCCTAACGATTTCCATTTCCATAAACAAACGAGCATGCAACCTCATGCAACACGTATACAAAATACAAACGATTTTAAAAATCCCGTCAGATTTTGAATTAGATTGTGTACATTTTTCAACTACGTACTTACTGCCCAAATTTATTTTTTGAACTGCCCAAACATGACACAACACAACTACCCGTTAGAGTAACCTATGAATGATAGGTACCATTGGAAGGCAAAACTCCTCGAATATTGTTCCGATTTCAAAACCGAAGGCAGATTTGCAATCGTCGGGTTCGACTCTATCACCCTAGATCCTTGAACTGCCCATTTTCGCAATTTTTTTTTCAAATTTTTCAAAAAAGTGAACATCGAGCAGATTATGTTACGTTTGGTTGCATTACAATACCTTGTCGGCAACTTCATTTTATTTTAATTACAGCGAACTTTGAGCTTTTGAGCTTGAGGTAAAGACGATTTCTTGCTAATTCGAGGTCGCTCATAACGAATATGAAATCAGATTTGCGATGCAATCATTAGTTCGCGAGGTAGGTAATTAACGTTTTGTTCTAATAGAAAAAAAATACGAATAAAAAATTAACGAATTTTTTCAATTTTTTGTGAGGTGGCCTAATTTTTCAATAACTAAGATGTAAGATTTGGTAAATAATTTACTGTTTTTTTTTTTTTAATTATAGATTGAGCTTTTAAAATTGTTACCTACATCTCTGACGAGGAATCAAACTTCTTCAAATCTATGATTAATATTGAATCGTGATAGTTAACCAGTGACTTTTCAACATTCAATTTCAACAGATTAGGTATGTCTAGCTGTATTTTTTTAAATAATGTACCTGAGATTTTCATGCGGAATGTCTCAATTAGGGTACTTATTTTTTCATAATAAAATTGAATTCAGTTGTTGAACAATTAACACAAACGAAATCGTTCAATTACTGAAAAAAAAACTTCCTTTCTATATAACTACCTATTTAATTGAAAGAAAGTTTACATTCGGAACGACTACGTAGAACATAAAAGCATTAATTATATATAAAAACAAATATAATATTATACGCAAACAATATAATTAAATTAAAACATTTTGTCGTAATATTTACATTTAAAAATTTCGTTAAAATTAAAATCTGTCCTAATTAAATACCCTTTACAGAACATCTTAAATCGAACAAAATCTATCAGCAATTCAACACTTAGGTAGCAACAAAACGCATAGACTTAATAACAATTAAACAGAGAAGAGGGGGAAAAAAAGAAAGAAATGTTCAGTACGCAATACTCTCAGGAGCGCATCAACGCATACAAATAAATAAATACATTACATACAGACAGCAATTCATGAGAAACTGTTTGTGTAATACAATTAACAACATAAATAGTCATGCGAATTATATACCTTTTTGCATTAGTACGCTGAAGTAACGTCAATTACATAAAAACAATCGATTTTAACACTATAGTCAATTCTCGTTGATAATCTGATACCTATATTGTCGAAACAATCGCGTATAAAATACATTCAATGCCACTAAAAGTTACGTATTTTGCGGTACATTAATATTTAAAAATCACCTTATCCGGCTGCACGTAGTACGTACCTAGTCCACACGACATATAACTAATTTTAAAATCAATACTGAAAAAATGGAATCGTTTTAAAATATCAAAACAGAGAAAAATGAAAGAAAATAAAAATAAATACAAATAACACAAACGACGCCTGTTTCAAAATCATATAAATAAAAAATACGAGAGAAGTTGAAAGATTTTTTGCCTTCTACTAAAAATAAAATGCAAAGTTACGTATAAATATTCTCGATAAAAATTTGGTTCCTTTATTGCAACGGTCCAACTTTCGGCCTTTTCGTTACTCTCGGATGTAACACTCCTCTATATTTAGTACCGTTGATTTTGATTTTCACTACAACGGGAGACGAATTGACTGAGCTTTCCGTGTCTGGAGAAAAAGAAAAAAAAAAGGGTTAGACAACATATCCAACAAACAACAAGCTTAATTATTGTACGCGTTAATAATACTCTATTTTTATAATGTTGAACAAGTTGCCTATTCAATGCCTTGTATTCCATGTTGAGTTAGGCTTACATGGATTCGCTAGTCGTAACAAATCTTTGTACAAGCAGATTAGGCTTCCAACTTTTCAATTGCATATTCAACAAGTAAAAAAAGGGCAGTTATTTTTCAGAATCAAGATGTCAGAAATTTATTTGCTCAATTTGGAGAATAATTTTCAATTTTAAGATTAGGTTAGGAATTCAAAGGAAAATTATGAAATACATGAAATCTAAATGTGTCTTTTTTGATTCTTGCAGACATGACTTGACTCAGTGTTTTAAACTTTTTTCAACAGATTTTTTCCCCCATATCTGTAAGGAAAATTGAAAAATAATGAAAAAATAACAGCTGATTTTTCCATGCTGAAAAATCAGCTAGAAATTAAAAAAAAGTAAAAACGTTTATTTGTGCTAAAATGTTCTCTTCCCCACTCCCAGCGTTCTCCCTCACTACTTCCCCATTCCCCCAGCGTAAAAAATGACCCGATAATTTTTATGATTTTTCTTCTTGTAAAAAAAATCATTAAAATAAATAAAATCACGATCTAAATCATCGAGGTAAGCTAAAAATGCCAAAATGAGAACAAAGCTGGGATTGTCCGAAGATATGAACTTCACAATTATGCACACTGGTTAGAAAAAGTTTCAAATTTTAAGATTTTTTATAATTAATGATTTTTTTACGAATAATGATATTTTATAGTGAGAAAAATCATGTTTTAAAATCGTAATATTATTTTAAATCATTAAAAAAATGATTTTCATGATTTTCAAAAATTTTGAAAATGATTTCATAATTTTGATTTAAAATCATTTTGGGAATGATTTTGTCCATCTCTGCTCAAAATGCAATATTTTCCACATTTTCCAAGAAAATGGCTCAACACTATTGTAACTTTTCCCATTCAACCTAATGCATTAGATAAGTAGATATATTTATCACGTGATTTTTCATTAAAATCTCTTTTTTTGGACCTAGGTAGGGCGAATGGATGGGAGAGGAGGTGATTATATCCTCAATCACTCAGCTTCCTAAAACTGGCTTTGATAATTCGTGTTTGGAAAAAGTCATTCTCAAACATTTTTTTTTAGTCGCGATTCATTGATGAAACCAAGTTGGATAACCATGTTCTCGAACGATTCACTGATCTAATCGAGTGATCAATTGTTTGCAAACGATTTAGGTACCAATTGGATACGACTTTTTATCGACAATTCTGTTCCAATATCTCTACAAAATCTTTTCGAATCCGCATAAATTACCTTGACTAGAATTATTCAAAGGTATCTGACACTCCAGCTCATCATCCGAATCACTATCGGTATCTTCGGTTTCGTTTTCGTCCTCATCGTCGGCATCATTATCTCGAGCCTCTCTCTTGGGCGCCGGTAAATCCAAACTAGTCCTATCTTCCTTACGATTTTTACCCAAATCCAAGGGTGCTTCATTATTGGAATTTTGACTCGGCGGCCTGGCAGGTTGGAATGGTAATACTGGAGCTTGCTGAAGCGGCGTTTTCATCGCACCGTTGTATAAATTCCACAACGCTAGCTGGGTCATGAAACCGCTTAAATTACTCGGTTCAGGCAATTCAGGAGACGAACCTGCGAAAGAAAAATTCGAAAAATTATACCTTCGAAGAATCGTAACACAATTTCGTATTTTTCTGTTACTTTATACTTTATAATTACGAACGAAACATGTTCTTAAAATTACTCCATTAATTACTCGACGTTTGAACGTCATTCTTTTCGAATTTTTTTCTACATTATTTATACCTATGCGAAATTTTTCATTCGTCATGTACCATTGCTATGGTACTAGGTACCATATGCGAAAAAATTTGTTAATTGGGAAACACATCAGGTAGATAATGAAATTTCTACGATACCAACACCGAAAGGAACATACGTTTTACGTAAGTACATACTGAAACACAAACCTACCGCTCGATAGTCGAGTTACGAGCGCACAACACCACGAAATAGGTACCTACCTAGTTACATTATTTTCATCGAGACAGTATTCTTATTAAAATAAGAAAAAGATTCGAATAATAAAAAAAATAACTCCGAAGTTACATGAAAAATAAACGTTGTCCTCTTTATACGTTGTGAATATCAATCAGCTGCCAAAATTGACAATAATACGAGAAAATATATCTCTACCGAGCAAGTTTATACATTATAAAGTATCCTACGTACGAGTTCGTATTCGTACAATATCTTTTAGGTAGGTACATTCGACTCGAGTCGTATATTAAGTACCTTTTCATATTTAAAATTAGACGATTACGATTTTCAAAAAGCGATTTTTATGTGAACCGGGAGTAATAGTATGCTATGGATAATTGACGACAGAGGACGGAGGTATGAGTACAATGCTAGTGACACTTTATTTCTCTCTTTCGTCATAATCTATACGGGAACCTGCCTCGCGAGATATAAACGTTTCTACGTATATTTTATGAAAAAAAAAAAAAAGAAAAAAGTTATATAGTACATAGGACTTATATCCTTTTTGTTCTTTATCTTTCTCTGGCCTATGTATAATATTCTTACACCAGCTCTAGGTATAGGTATACTACACTGTAGTAAGCCCAAGTATTATATACGTGTTGTTAGTTATTAATAAGTGGCGTATTGTAGAAAGAAATGTGTGTTTGTGAATGCATTAATTGTCTCTATTCAAAACAAAACTAAAAGAATAATTTGTTCCGTTGTTTTATATTTCCACGATGAGAAATTGAAACCGGTCACGTACCGTCACAACAGAATTCGAATTAAGAGAAAGAGCGCATAATGTACTCGATTATTACCGCGTTCGTTCGTTCATTCGTTCGCTTTTTCAAACGATCAAGGTACGTGAAAATGTATACGAACCTATGTATATACGGAAAGGTAAACTAACTAGTCGAGGGGGTAATTCGATAAGCTCCTTTGTATGGGTACGTAGGAAATGCCTTGGAAAAAGTACGATTATATTTATGGATAATGAACTGATTTATGTAAATCTTTCCAGTACGTTGAATGAATCATATACTACGACTCTTCAGAAACCAATAAAAATCAACAGGTAAATAGGTATACCAATACTTCATTAGAAATTTTGAAGACGTGACGAATTTATAGTTTTATGAACTTCGATAAGATCAAAATAATTCCCCGAAAGGAGATTTTTGAATATTTCTGAGAAAAAGTTTTTAAAAATTATGAAAAAATCAGGAATTTTAACCAAAAAGAATGGAAAATGAGAAATTCATGAAATTCATGCCTTTTGTATGCACCTTAACAGGGATATGTTTTAGGGCTAAGGGTCATTTCGAAAAAGAAGGGACCAAAAAAATTAACATCATTAACATGATATTTTGTCATAATGCCATTTTTAAAACAGAAGATTGAAATTTTGCTTTGTTAAACCTGACAAAATGTTGAAAACTTACAAAAAGTTTTATTCCCACAACTTTTCGACATTTATTTTTGTCAAACTTAACAAAACATGAAAATTCAATCTATGTATAGAACATATTGATATTTTTTTGGAAAAACCTTCTGATAGTTTGCCAGCCTCTTCCTATGAACTGATTTTGACCCCCCCCCCCCCCCCCCCAATGTTTCTTTTGATGTGTAGATGTGTCATGAAGCATCGATTAGGTCCAAAAACTATCTTGAGACAAAAAAATCAAAATTTCGAAATTTTCAAAATATTTATTCAAATATGTTGGAAATTTTTTTAGAATTAGGGACAGAAAAAATTAAAATTTTGACATTTTAAAAACATTTTTGGAAATAAGAAAACTTTGTAGCAAACTGGCCAGCCTCTCCCAACGAACTGATTTTAACCAATTTTTTTTTCAAAATGGTTGTTTTTGACCTGTAGATATGTCATCAAGCATCGAGGTTCAAAACTTTCAATTTTAGGACAGGAAAAATAAAATTTTTTAAAATATTTTTTGAAATTAGTTTTTAATAGCGAACTACATATTTCCATGGAAATTGAAATATTCTGTTTCAAAGTTTTTCAGGCTAAGATGACGTCGTGACAAAATAAGCTTATTAGGTAAAAAAATTCGTCTTTCTACCAACATAATAATTCAAAACAATTTCAATACTGAAACTATGAAACAATCGTCAATTATACGATTTCCTTTTTCCTTCAATATGATAAACCTCTTTTAACTAATAGTCCATTCCATACCATTTCTTGGGATATTTCACGATCTTACTAAATTAAACTCCATTAACATTCTTTTTCAAATTTTCTCTTATAAAAATTATAGGTAGTCAAAATATTGTAAAAATGATCAAAATATTCATAAAAACTGTTGAAAATATTGTGAAAAATAAAAAAATTAGAAGTGGTTAAAAAATTGCGAATTATTGATCAAAATTGTGAAAATTGTTGAAAGTCGCGCAAAAATCATCAAAAAAAAGTCAAAAAATAGGGTTGAAATTGTCAACATTTCAACAAAAATCATTCAAAATATTGTTAAAAATATCAATAAATCATTAAAATCGTCAAAAATATCGTTGAAGTTATTGAAATTTCCATTAAAATTATAAAAATGGTCAAATGATCGCGAAACCCATCGAAATTTTTTTTAATTTTCACGAAAATCAGCAAAAACTTCGTTAAAAAGGTAAAAAAACAACTGAAAAAATGGTGAAAATATTCCTAAAAATCGTTGGGAAAAATTCAGTAAAAATGATGCAAAAACGTTGATGAATTATGAAAATTTTGTGGAATTACTACCACTTTATACAAAATTTTTTACAAAATTCGTGGGTTTTTGATCATTTTTGCAAAATTTTTTACTGATTTTTAGGAAAATTTCGACAATTTACTTAAACAAAATTTTTGATAATTTTTTTAATACTTTAAGTGTTTTTTATGCAAATTTAACCAACTTTTAAGAGATTTTCGATAGTTTTCATAATTAATTGGCCATTTTTAAATCGTTTTTTATTGATTTTTGTCAACATTTTCGACAATTTTCATTTTTTTTTCAAATGATTTTTATGAAAATTTCAACATCTTTCTATGAGATCTTCAAGTCTTTGTATTTTTTTGGCCAATTCTACGACATTTCACCAATTTTTAAGGCAATATCAATATTCTTTGCCATATTTTCAACAATTTTTATGGTTGTTTGACAATTTCTATAACATTTGCGCTGATTTTTTATGATATTTTATATCATTTCCTCAACACTTTCATAAGTTCTTATGATTTTTTTTACCAATTTAATCATATTTTGAATACGATTTTTGAAAATTTCATCAATTTTTACATACAATGTTTGAACCACTTTTCATTTTGAAATGATCAAGTCTAAAAAGTCATCTGGCTTAAGAAAATTTTCGAAATTTTTCAAATCCAAAAAGTCATCGAATAGTAAAAAAAATCTCGGGACTCAAAAACTTAATGAAAAACCAAAACTTCATCAACTTTCCCTTCAACTCTTCCTCTTCTTTATCTTAAGTTCTATTTTGGAACATTCAACACTTTGTTTTTCGCCAATCGCCTAAAAGGAATTCCAAGCTACAATGACGCCACTCTTGTTATTCTTTGGCAAAATACTTATGCAAATTCATCATCGTGCGATGATTTTTCATCATCAAAAAAAAAAACTTCGACTCTAATCATTTTTCAAATTATAGCTTCAGTCGGCTCGGCGGTGTTGTGGAAAAAACACGAATATTTTTCTAATTCCTACGTATACCTACATCGAGTCTGGTCTTATAACCACCTACACCATGAAAGCTGCGATACCCGCGCAAGCACATGTGCGACAAATCTACATACGTATGTAGCCACGATATTTACCTAACCTCCGCGTATTATTTAATAATACTTTTAATCTTCACGGTACAATAAATACGAGCGACATTAAAAAATGAACCGAGTAAATACTCCAAGTGGTAATTTACAAGACGAAATAAGTAACAAAGTGGATATAAGAAAAAGATGATGAATTTTTCAGCCAAAACAAACACACGAGGAATACACTATAGTACGTATTTCTCTACTTCTTTCTTATTCTCTCACCTCCTTTCCTCACTTCTCTCAACCACGATAGCCGATAGGTACCACTTTCGAATAAAACAGATAAAAAAAAACAGCAGAAAATAGCTTTTACGAACCTTGCAATATTAAAGGAGATATACCGTGAGCGCTAGGAATGGATGCGTTACCAGTATGACTAGCAAACTGGTTGGAATGGCCATTCATCTGCAGACGATTGCTACCGGTGTTCGAGGTGGAAGTGGTTACCAAACTAACCGGCGACATTTGCGATTGACCGTGATGCATGGATGTAGGAGGATGGCCATTATTGGGCCCGTTGCTGTTTGGACTGTGCATCTGGCCTAAATCTCCGTAGTAGCTGGTTCTCCTGCCTTCGCGTTTATTACCCTCGATGGCCGCTTGCAGTTCGTGCGGTTTGCTCAAGTCCAATTTGTGACATTCGTAGCGGTATAGGAACTTCATGTATCTGCAGAAAATAAAAAACAAACGAAAATTAGGAAAATTACTGGCTCGATTTATTAGCATAGGGTATACTTTTAGCATGGGTAATTCCGCGAAAATCCAGACGAAATTCCTTGACGATGACTTTTACATATTTTGTCAGACTTTTATGGAATTTGAGAAATTTCCAGATTTTCATTGACTTTTTGGACTTGGAAAAATTTTCAGAGACAATGCTGACTTTTAGATATTTTGTTGGACAAACAATTTGGATTTTTTGAACTTGGAAAATTTTAGAAATCAGGGTAACTTTCCGGCATTTTATCAGGCAGACTTTTTGGACATAGAAGATTTTTGAGATCGCGCTGACTTTCAGACATTTTGTCACACTTTTTTGAATTTGGAAATTTTTTAGATTTCTATTAACTTTTTGCACTTGAATTGAATTTCAAAAATTTTTCAAAAAAATTCCATCGGCATCGTGAAATAAATTTTTTGTCTGACTTTTTTGGACTTGGAAAATTTCAAGAAAATTCCAAATATCACCATTTTAATGATCTTGAAAATTTTAACGACCAAAGCATATCATATGTTTTGTAGTTTCAATGGGTAGTATGGAAATGGGGGGGGGGGGGACTTTTTTCAGTCTATTTTAATATTATGATATTCGAGAGCACTGCAATAAATGATAAATAATAAACGATTTTTAACTCGTGACTTTCATCTCGTCAACTTTTGACAAACGTGTTGTAGGTACACAGCTTTAAGTTTTTTTCTTCCTAGTTGTACTTCGTTGGCAATGTCGTCGTTTACGCATTAAATTAATGACATTTTTTCGCCACCTCGAAACTCGACGATCGAAACACAAGCCCGGAAATCGCCTCTCAACTCGATGGAAATTTATCAAAGCGAAAGCACCTTAAGTCTGTAGCTTGTGAACAACTTGACGATTTGATTGACGCGTACCTTGCACACGTTTATTCGGTAAATACGTGAAAAAAAAATCGTACGTACTCGAACACACACACGCACTCGATTTAGGGCTAAAACAACCAACATAGTGGAGCTGTCACAAAGAAATATCATTTCGGTGAAATAATTGGCTCGAAGCCTGAAAAAATTGCTGAAAATTATTTCACAATAAGACGCCGCGTCGTGGAAACGAATCAATTATTTCGAAAAGTCGACATTTCGGCCTCCAAAAATTCCACTTGGAGGTTTATTTTTAAAGAATCATTCTCACACAAACAATACGACTTTTTTTTTTTAGAAAATTGGTAATCGACGGTGTTGGTTTTTCGTCTCCGATTTTTCCCCTTTTATTTTACGAAATTCACGTATCGAGCTTTCAGACGATCGTGGACATGTCTTTAACTCGAGTCGAGTGATACTTCACACGAAACATAAATTTTCAATTTTAAACACGCCGCGTCTCTGATGCTTCGCGCTTATGACTTGAACAAACATTTCACTCTGGTTTCCTCACCCACCCCCTCTAATCGTCGGTATCCTCTTCATACCATATACTATATCGCGGTAAATATTATTAAAATGCAAATATTTAACAGTCTTACGTGTTATTGATTTAATAATTGTTTTATTTCGATAGTGCCACACACATTTATACATATTTATGCTCTATTCATGCTCCATGCTTCTTATCATTTACCTTCTTCGCATAAATTAATCGGTCTTCGTCCTTTATGAACGGGAAATTTGAAAGAGAAGGAAAATTATACCAGTTGAGTCGAAATAATACCCGAATAATTACCTATCTTTTCGCGAGTAATGTGATTAAATTACGTCTTATTGGTTTCATCGACGATTAAAATACCTTTATAAGGGTGTACTTAATGAAATCTATGCTCAGTCGCGGAAACCATATAAGTAGGTAACCTCACATCACCAATAAGTCGAAAATTATGACGAGGTTTATCGTAGCAATATTTCGTTATATTGTTTTCAAGTGGCTTATGCTAATTCGCGAATAAAAATGCAAAAGTACTTGAAATGTTTCCTGACCTTTTTAAAATGAAAGTTCAGGAAGAAGGGCGGGGAAGCAGTGAATGTGAAATTGTTATAAGATTGCTTTGAAATGGATTTTGATATTTTTTTGATACTTGATACTTCTTCTTTTTCACTGTTGAAATTTAAGGAAACTGAGTTGAATTTTTTTTTTTAAATTATTTTTCTGTAATCGGTAGGTTGTAGTCCCCAAACAGATTCAACGCGAAAACCAAGCATCCTAGAAAAAACTAATCGATTTGAGCAGAAAGAGACTTTCAAGCGCTACAATTTCGATTCTTAGCATTTTTTTCGCAAGACCCTTAGTTTGGTCAGAAAGTTCATATTTATGAGATTTTTTTTCATTTTCAAAACCATCGATTTTGTAAGTTGGTATATATATGGGCTAAATTTCCCATAAACACGAATGTTCTGGCCAAACTAAGGATCCTACGAAAAAAATGCTAAGTATCAAAATTATAGAGCTTGAAATTCTCTTTCTGCTAAAGGGCGATTAGTTTTTTTCTAAAATGCTTACTTTCCAAGATTTTGACAGTCCATTTTTTTCATTTTCAAACCCGATTTCGTGATTATAAAAAGATCATCATTCATCAATTCTTATAATCCCCGAGTAGAATCGATATTTTTTCCAAGCTCGAGCAAAATTTGCATTACTTTTTAATAGGAAACAGACTGTTCTTCAATTCTTCCATTTCGGACATTTCTTATAGCAAAATTAAAAGTAAAGAACTGTTCAAAACTCAAATTTCTATCTTCAGACTTCAAAATCTCGCCAGATGAAATATCCGTCACTCCATTGATTCACTTGCTTCAGCTAGGAGCTAAAAAGCCTCAATTTCACCATTTAAATCACATAAAGTAGAAACCAGAAGGAAAGAGGTACAAAAAACAAATCGAAATTAAAGAACCTTTCAGATTCAGTTTCCATGGGCAGCGAAAATAGACGTGCTCAAAGGAGCGAGCACCTTCTTAAAAAATCCATCAAACCCTCGAAAATCTAAAATGTCGTGATTTTTTTTCTTCAATGAAAGCACCAACTCTGACGCCTTCTTGAGAATTTTCAATTTTTGAAAAATCATCAGTTTATGAGAAATTGTCAACCCCGTGAAATTTCATTAAAAATGAGACCTAGCAGAGCTTTCAATCTTCAAAATTAATGGAGTTGAAAACATTTTGAGCGTGAATGTTCAAAAACTAAAGTTCTAAAAAACACGTTAAAAATTTTTCAAAAAAAAACCACAAAAAAACAGCTGGTCATAAAATCTTGAAAACTACGCTTCAAAGCTAAAAACTAATCTCGAACTGCTGAAAGAGAATTTCAAGCCCTATAATTTTGATTCTTAGCACCTTTTTCGTAGGACCTTTGGTTTGGCCAAAGAAGAGTAGTCCATCTTTAAGGTTGATGATTTCGAAAATGAAAAAAAAAACATCAACTGCAAAAATCTCGAGAACTAAGTCCCCTAGAAAAAACTAATAGCTCATAAAAGAGAGAGAGAGAATTTCAAGCTCTACAATTTTCATCCCTTGCATTTTTTTCATAGCACCCTTAGTTTGGTCAGAAAATCCATATTAATGAAAATTTACGAGACGTATTTTTTTTTCTTCATTTTCAAGATCATAGATTTTGTAAATTTTTCATAAATATGGATTTTCTGATCAAACTAGGGGTGCTACGAAAAAAATGCAAGAGATAGAAATTATAGATCTCAAAATTCTCTTTCCCTAAGGAGCTAGTAGTTTTTTTCTAGGGGGCTTAGTTTCCAAGATTTTCGTAGCCAAAATGTTTTTTTTTTCATTTTTACAAATATTGACCTTATATAAATGGACCACCCTGTAGAACAGGTGGGAAACTGTTTTCAATGCACTCAAACATTCTCACACGAAAGTAGAAGCATCATAGTACGCAAAAACGTCAAAAAACATTAGACCTACACTTACATTATTGGACTTTTTCCACAAAAAACGTCATATTTTATAACAAATCAGTTTTTGAGAAAATTAATATTTTTTTAGAAACCAAAGAGAGCCGTCAGTTTTTTAAAAATCATAAATTTTTGAGAAATTATCAATTTTTGAAATGTTATTTTTAAATTTATATAGTTTTCTGCCTATACCTACTTCATTTCCGACTTTCATATTATACAATTTATAGCCGAGGAATTCTGGGAAATCGTGGGGGAGGGGGTGCTTTTTTGTTCATTTTAATTAATTTTTAACAAATATTTGAGCACCGAATCCCTTAGAGTTCTCATAATCCGAATTTTTTTTCACTTGGATACTTATTGGAAAGAAACCAAATGTGGTATCAGGGTAGGAGGAAGAGGGTTAGATCATTGTTCCAACTCAAAATGAACTTTTTTCTATTCAAAATGCAAAATTTTCCCAACTTCTTATGAAAAAAGTCAATTGCTCTCACTTTTTAAATTCAAACGTAACTTTTTCAATTAAAATCATAAATTTGCCATTTTACCGGAAGTGGGGCAACAGCGCTCGACCTCCCTTGTTCCAACACCAATTTCTGATCAATGTACCCTATAAATAAGTTACAAACGGTTCAAGTACTTACTGTGTGCGTAATGTGAAAGCTGCTGATGTTATAGATGATGGAAGATTCAATCCTTTAATTACTTCTTGCCATAATTTCTTATTGATAACATCTACGAGACCGCCTCTTTGTACAACTAGCTTGTATAATTCGTACAAATCTAACACGGATTTCGCCATTATTGGCAGCCTGGTTACAGGAGTTTCTACAAAAACAAAAAGCAACAAAAAACAACCTAAATTATTACAAACGAAAGGTACAAAAAACCATCGTTACATTTATCATATGCTAAACATACGAAATACGTACGTATAAGTATCTAAGTAAACCCAAACCATAAAATAATTTAATAAAACTATATATAATTTTCAAAATAAAATTGCTCATCTCGCCCCACAAAGGTGAAAAAAAACTCCAATTCAAGGCAGCACGTACCAAAAACTATCAGGTGTTTTGGTACCGGTTATTTAACGGTTCCACCCCTTTCAAGAGCTACCTGCATATTTGATTATCTATTGTTGTACAGTTTTTCTTTCATCTGTGGATACACTTTCTTGTTATAACCCATTAAAACAGGATATATAAAATTTAACTACCGTTATACCAACCAACGTAGTACCCTAGGATGTCTCATTCTCCATCGCATTAGTGTTATAACATTTGCTCGTACGTTTAATACTGGGTACGCTGCACCGCACATCGAGCCTACCTATACACAACACCTTGACACTCTGGGAATCACTGCTATAAATAAAACACCTGAGCAGACATCTATAGGAAGGGAGAATCGATTGTGTATAAGCCCATCCTACTTTAATTCAATTTGATAGCTGTTTTGATAAATTAATCGGAAAATGACGCTGTCGTTTTAGGGTTCGCTGCATGGGTATGGTGAAGGGCTCACAATACTAAGGATCGGCCCTCTTTAGGCTTCGCGCCGTCGTATATTTGATAATGGCGGCTGTTTTTAATTCGCCAATCGTTTCGGAATTCTTTACCGTATTCGTCGATCGACGTTTCCTCCTTTTTTTTAAAACAGCTTTCCCTACTTGCTCATCTAGGCACAGAGAGCTTTGATGTTGCGCAGTTTTTCTCGCTATCGCATTGTCTACGTGAAGTGTGCTCGATTCGCACGCGCGTAAGCGCCACCGTGTACTTTATACCCAGCTAAAATGACTAAGTATACGAGCAAGAAACGCGAATGAGATTATGGAGTACAAGAACGTGATTTTAAGGCATTGTAAACTTTCTTTATTGAAGTGATAAGTTTCCGTTTAAATGAGTACGTTGAGAGCGTAGGTTTAGGCGAAGGACAGAGCGGGGTTTCTCAATCATTAAATGCGTTAACACGATAACACCTTAGTTTATTTATGTACTTTTCATGCTTATGAGATGAGAATAAGATGGGATTATGAATTTTATTCGATCTTGTTTCCTGAAATTAATAATAGACCATTCGGAGAACAACAATTTGAATTTTCATGGAGATAACGTAGGGGAAGATTTATTTGTTCGTAGAAATGTGCTTAGTAGGCATGTTGTTTCACCTTTAAAATTTTGATTCTGCAGTTTTCCAGTATTTTTTGTCACACTTTAAAAAATTTGTAAAAATTTATCATCTGAATGAATTTCAGTGTTGCAAAATCGTTGTCTGTCACGAAATTGGTGTCGAATTTGAGACTACAATTTTTTACTAAAGAATCCCTGAGGAAAGACGATATATTAATCAAGAAAAACACGAGGAATTCATTTTTGACATGGATAGATAATATGTCTTATGTATGAAAGGGGAAGGGGGACAATTTTTGCGTCAAGTTGGAGAGTCACAAAATTTTGTTACCCTAGATGAATTTTTGGAATTGAAAAATTTCTGATCGTAAAAGTGATTCAAACATGGTAAAAATTGTTAAAATTTTCAAAAATCATTTCAAATTGGTCAAAAAATCATGAAAGTTTTTGAAAATTTAGTAGAATTGTTAAAAATTTCACAAAAATCAGCGCAAATGTTATAGAAATTGTACGAAAAATCATGAAAATTGTTGAAAATGTGGCAAAAATTATTGAAAATGTCATAAAAATTGATGAAAATATCGTAGAAATAATTACACAAAATCATGAAAATTATCAAAAAATGTTTACAGTTAAAATCGTCATAAAAATAGGTATCTCGTAGAAACAGCAAATACTTAAATCGTGAAAACTCGAAAATAATCTTATAATGATCGGAATTTTTACAAAATTTACTTACTAAAAATATTCAAAAAAAGAATTCGTTGAAAATTTTGTAAAAACCAATTTTCATAATTTTTTACCATTTTTGCTTCACTGATTTTTAAGAAAATTTATGTATTATATTGCAACGTTTTTTATGGTATTTCAATCAATTTTATAACATTTTCCAACTATTTTTAGGAAAGTTTTCACAATTTTTGCGAGATTTTCAACACTTTTTATGATTTTTCCCCCACCTTTTTAACGAAGTTTTTTTTGATGATTTTTATGAAAATTTAAGAACTTTCAACAAATCTTGACAATTTTAACAAAATTTTCGGCAATCTTATGATTTTTTGACAATTTTAATGAGCATTTTTCGATAAATTTCAATCTCAACAATTTTTGTCATTAATTTGTGATTTTTTTGGTCTACCTACTTCTACAATATTTTCTTCAATTTTTATAACAATTTCAATAATTTTCACAAGATTTTCAACAATTTTCATGATTTTATCGACAATTTTTGAGATTGATTGAAAGTTTGGGGATATAGGTCAAAAAAACACAAGGAATGAAAAAATGATGGAAAATAATTAAAAATATGAAGTAAAAGCGAGAAAACAACGAAAACACCACGAACTTCTTCGTTTTTTTCCAACCCAATTGTTCTTCATGTTTTTCTGCATTTCTCTTGTTTCCTCGTGAATTCTTAATCCTCGAAGAAAGAAAGAAGAAAAACTCAGGAAACATACAGATATGTGAAGAAAACTTGAAGATAAATGCAGAAAACATGAAAAATGTGAAAAAACCAAGAAAACCACGACAAAAGAGAATAAGCACGACATAAACAAAAAATATACGAAATGTCATTGGGAAAATAAAGAAAACATAAGATTTTTTTATAGGTACTTAATTTCTCCTCGTTTTTCTTTCAGTTTCGTGGTTTCTCAATTTCTTTTTTAGGAAAGGAAAAATGATAAGTATTAGGATAAAGCACAAAATAATAGAAATGAAATACAAACAGAATGGACACCAAAACGAAATTGATCAACTTTGAAACCCACAAACCACAAAAGAAATTTGAAATTTTCATCTTTCCCGACCATTTTTTCATTTTTTTATGTACTCGTAGGTACCTAATTACCTATTCACAATATTTTGCATAATTATAATCGATTAATCATCAATTACCTACGCATGATTTGTCTAAAAATCTTCTTTTCCAACCTCCTCCCTCTGGCTTAGTTCCCAGAATATTTAATTTATTCCATTCGAGGCAAAGTCTACTTACTTACTCAAAATTCTCAGTACTCGTAACAGACAGTAAAATCAACATATCTACACGATTAATTCGATGAATTTCATGATCTTCCATAAATTTCCTCAAACTATTTTAGCACTTTTACAACGATGTCATGTATTATAATAAGTTTTCACATCTCGAATTCACTCCACACCCGTCTCTACTTCCAATTTGAAAGGATGTTTAGAAAATAAAAAGAGGTAAATCTTGAATATATTAGAAAATAGAAGGTTGTCGAACTCGGATCGCAATTAGCGTAAATTCGAAAATTGAAGGCGTTCAATTGTGTTTTAATTAATGTCGTCGTGACTTTCTCTGTATAGGTAGATAGATGTATCTATACATCGATGCGCAATAGAAAAATCGTCTCGAATTCGGAGTACCTAAGCGAGTAGGTATAAATTAGTACTTGGACGATAATCGAATATACGATGACGAGTCGACGTTTTTGAATAATTATAACAGGACATTTTATTTAATGAATTAACCGTTAATGACTTCTCGGTAATGGACTCGTAGATATAAATGTTCCATGTTGTATTTAATTTGTACGTAGGTATTCATATTTATTGATACCTACTTTTTGTACGTAGGTAAGTATTCAAATATCTGGGCAGGTAAGTCATCTACCAATTAGAACATTTAAAATAAAAACCTTTCATCAATCTCTCATAATAACCTCATCGACTCCATTTTTATCGCGTAAAATAAATAAAACACAAACACGATGTCGCATTTACACTTACACATTCATTCGTCTACTATAACAATACCATAAAGATATAATTAAACCACGAGGGGTGATCTTTTAGAGCTCGCTGAGGCGAGGTGAGCGGCAAATAGAAAATATGTGAAAGGTTGTTTGCATTGTAGTTGTATTATTTGTTAATGCTATTAGAAGTCTGGCATGGCGCGATGGAATACTCAATCTATATGTTCGGCAGGATATAATACTCGTGATGGAAACGGTGAAATAATAATTAAATGACAAATACGAGTACACGAGTCGTTCGGAAAGGAGGTGGTGGAAAGGGTTTCGAGATGCCGACCCTACAATCTATACCTGTGTATGTAGATCTACCTGTACCTATCCTATATGAAGGACCTGAGTTGTAGATTCAAACATTATCCAAGTATAAGGACACACCTTATACATTATAGAGAAAAAAGCTACAACCAGTGAAAATTTTTCCGATAGCAAACATCGAATTGTCTGACATTATAACTGTGGCATCCAAGCACGTGCTACCTATTTGATTAATGGGTATGGGGTTTGATATGGTCACAATATTGCTTTGTTTCATGTGTCAGAGGTGTCGGTTTTTAGAAAATTGTAAAATTATACGATAATAATGTAGGAAAAGATTCATTAAAAGTTTCATTCCTATTACATTCGTGCGTACTCGATTGTTTTTCGTAAATGATAATGGACACTTGTCCAAAGACATGGAAAATGCTCTAGAAACGTTCATAAAATGATGACACTGATAACTACAAGGCACCACCTAAAACTTCAAAATTCGTGAAACGTTTTCAATATGAAAGGAGGTAAATTCATGACCTATTTTTGTACTATTCTATTTCTCAAAGCATATTAATTTATCTGAAATGGAATTCTCATACTTTGGCATACTTATTGAATAAGTTGTGCACCTCTGAAAAAAAAGGTGTAGCGTCTTTAATATGAGAAATAGACGAAATTTGTACATAACTTAATTTGTAGTAGTTCTCAAAATCTATGAAAAAGGTTATATGAGAAATTTACATATCTTAAAAACTAAAAATGTTATCAACCTTTGGCATAATCATATACAGGTTGTTCTGGTAGTAGGGCACCGCCTTCAAACCAGAGATGCGGCTACCCAAACTACATATGTGTATGACATTTTTGCCAACCACGAGATTTGAACGGGTAAGGTATGCAGTAGTTCTGGTAAATGTTTCAAAACGTCGTAATTCCGCTGATAATATAGATTGGCAATTTTTTTTTGAAATTGTCTTGTAGAATTTTTCAAGCTCTACAAAATGAGTTACATTCAAGTTTTACCTAACTCTAAAATTGAAGGAGCTACACCCATTAAAAATATAAAAAGTGGCATTATTTTCTTAATATTAAATTTTTTTCAAAAATTTTTCAAAAAAGTTTCTCATGTTTTCAATTTTGGAGTTGAAAAAAATTATTAGCTCATTTTGTAGAGCTCAAAAAGTTCATCAATAATGGTTTTTACAAAATTTTGCATAACTTGAAAATTGAAGGAGTTATGAAACCTACAAACATTAAAATTATTGTAGCCCCTTCAATTTTAGAGCTAGGCAAAACACAAATATAACTCATTTTGTACAACTTTCCAAGTTTTACAAGAAAGATTCGAAAAAAATTTGCCTATCAATATTATCAGGGGAGTCACAACGTTTTGAAACATCTACCAGGAAAAATGCATAACTTTGCCCCTTCCAATCCTGGGGTCAGCAAACTTGCACACACTTGTGTAGATTGGATAGCTGCATCTCTACTTTGAAGGCGTTGCAGTACTATTGGAACAAACTGTATTGAACAAGTTATACACCTATGAAAATTTCAAAACTGTGTTGCGCCTTCAATATGCGAGATAGACAAAATTTGTACATAACTCATTTTATAGTGTTTCTCAAAATCTACGAAAAAGGTTATATAAAGAATTCATTCATCTTGAAAACTAAAAATGTTATCTACCTTCGGCATAATTACTGAATAAGTTGTGCACCTGTGAGTATTTCAAAACGATGTGGCGCCTTCAATATGCGAGATAGAAGAAATTTGTACTTGACTCAATTTATAGTGCTTCTCAAAATCTATGAAAAAAATTATATGAAAAATTTCACCATCTCTAAAATTGAAAACGTTACCAACATTTCTATACTTCAAAACGCGATATCCCATTAAATATCAAAATAAGGTGAAAATTGCACATAACCTTTTTCGAAGCGCTAAAAAAATTCTTCAAAATAAGTTATACACAAATTTTGTCTATCTCGCATATTTTCAATGTTCAGACGCCGTAAAGCCAGCACGTTGAACTTTCATCATTTGAAAAATTATCCAACCTGACCTTCGTTTGTCAAAACGAGTAAATTTTTCAATTCGACCTACATTACTAATATTTGGAGGATGTTCACAAAAAAAAAAAAAAAACATCAAGATCTTGCCGATCGCAGTGACTTTCCCTTCAGGGACTTCGACCTCAATTCATAACAGCTGAAATGACATCGCGAGCAACTTTTAAAAAAAATTAATCTCAATCTGTCAAATTTTACATATTATACGAGACAGAATAATGCTCGAGGTAAGTCTAGATACGTACAAAGTAAAAAAATTCAGGAAATTACGACGTCACTTGGACGTTCTCAAACTCTTCTGATGTCGATGAATAAAAACTCATTTCAATTTTTTTCAAGTCGTACAAAAAAATGCTAAAATATTAAAACACTATATTTAGGAATTTCGAACTCGTAAATCGTATATTTTAAAAAGGTGTGTATGAGGTAATAATTTCCCCGTATGCTTTCACCACGTGCTCTCGTAGCTACAGCTTAAGTATTCATTAAAAAAGAAAATTACTTAAGCAGTATTTATGTTGACGTTGTTCACCCTTCATCTGCATAGATAGATACGTATTTGTGGAATGAAATTAAATTAAACGAGTCAATAACGCACCAGTGACCAGTCTGTTGCTGTATTGTCCAGCATAGACACCATACTTTGATTTCTTTTTATATTCTGGCTCGTACAGGTACAACTCTCTGGACAAATAAAGACCAAGAAGAAGAAGAAAAGTCCAAAGCTATGTAAACAAAGTCGCCTATGATTTTGGGTTAACGCTAATACGAAAATAAAGAATTTAAATAACTCTTTCTTAATATACAATTATTGTTTTAGTTTTTTTTCCTTTCTTTGGTACGATTTGAAAAAAATTTCTATTACAGTTCACGTAAGTACATTAGGTACCATATTGATGGCGTTTCGGGTTGTTAATTATTGAAGGTTGAAAATACTCGAACTAGAACTAGACTGGTAACCGTTATTAGACGTATAGATTTCTACGTATAAATGACTATATACACGAGACATACGCCACTGGAAAAACATGTGTACGTATTTCAGATATTTAATTGGTGTTTTATGCTATTATTTTTTTCGTTCAATTTGCCATAACATTAATTTGCTAAAACCAAAAGTACTTTTGAAATAGACGCGGCGAAGGGGTTGCATTCGCACACACGTAACCGTTACACCTCTAATACCATACGTAAAGGTACTAGCGAAGTAGCGATCTTATATTACGAGAAAAACTTACGACTTTTATGCCATAAGTTTTATGAGTAAATTAAACAGCTCTCTCTAAATAAAATACACGCTTTTATTTGTTACATTTAAAAGCGGCACTGTCGGCGAAATTTTATGAGCATTTTATATAATTTTATGTTCCTGTATATGGTTAACTTATAATATTACTCCCTTGACCCCCTACCCCTCCCTTCTGTATTTCTGTATGTGTGTGTATAATCTACCTATAATATAACTTCTGCCTTACGTGTAAACTTCTTTTTTTCCATTAATAATGCATTAATGCATGATGAACAATATTGTATGCATTTTTAAAAAAATATCTAGCAACATATTTTATATTATGCCAACATATTGATACTTGGTTTGGTTGTGGTTTTAGGTAAATCGTTTTGATGGATTTACTCGCTGTAATATGGGTATATGGGCCGAGCTGTGGTTAAGTACACGAGACGACATACTCGTAATTCATAAATATAGGCAGAGAATTTCATATCTAATATTGGTATTGGGTATAACATTGTACGTATGTATTTATAGGTTTCATTTTAACTGCATTTATAAGTATCCATTAAGCGAACGTATTGTCGCGATAAAATATTTAAATATAGTGCATTTGGTCGTTGGAATGGCCTTGAAATTATTTGCAGGGATGTAGAACTCGACACGAATGAAAATATGTGATTTTTAATGCGGCATAAAAATATCGAAACTGGGCAAATGGAAATAGTTTTTCGAGATATTAGATTTATAAATTGAAAAAAATTGAAAAAAAAAATGATAAGTAGGTAGGTAGCTACAAAAATTTCTGCTAAAAAACTGATGATTTTTTCCATATTGTATATTTTCTTACCAGATTATTTCAGAATTTAGGTAGGGTGCCGGGGCAAAAAATATAGCTCAAACCCCTCCCCTCCCCTCCCCTCGGCCGGAAACTGCATTTCAAAAATTGCAAAATTAGGCTCGAGTTGATCATAAAAATGGTAACGTTGGGGGGATGAGGAAAACTTGCACATTGATGTGGAAATTTTGAGGGTTAGAGCTGAGAGAATTTACATTTTTCACCTCCTCAATTTATTTTCCTTTAGTTTACTTTCACAAATTTGATAACATTTTTGTAGTTTGAAAAAATATATGAAATTATTTGCTACAAAAAAAAAATGAAAGGTGAAAATCCCTATAAATTACCAAATTACCAACCCTGCAGAAAACTACAAAAAATCGAAAATCTTAAAAATTATTTTTTGACACTTTACTCACCTTTGACTCGTAATAACGAAAAATATTGAAAATTAGCTTTTAAATCTGGACGAAGCAAGTATTATATTTTTTCTTGCACATAATATTTTCAGAAGAGTATAAAGTAATTTCGATTTGTGTTTTTTTTTTTGAAAAATTGGTTGTTGAAGTGCACAAATTACGTATTTCAAGGACTTCAGGAAAGGCGAAAGAAGGATTTCTACTTGGTTAAATCAATATTTAAAAATTGTAATTTTTTCATAGAGCTGAGTAGGCAGTTTAAAGAGCTTCAGTAGAAAATTCTTGATTCTTAGTCTTTTTTCCATATAAATTCTATACTTGCCCAAGATAATTTTTCATTAAGTAGGTATAGCTGAAAATTTGGTTCATAAAGTAGGCCCAAGCCCCTATCTAGGATTTCTTCGGTCAAGGCAAATGGAATTGCAACCATCATCTAAAACTTTGGTAAAATTGATGAATTCCAAGAATTTTTCAATGGGGGGGGGCGGGGGGTGAGGCAGCTTTGAGCTTACCCTCCCAAATGACAAAATTTCATTTTTAGTCGAAAAACTTTCAACAGTGACGACCTTTTTTTTTAAAGGAAAAAAGTTTGTATTCTGAATTTGAAAAGTTATATGGAAAAAATTTCTTCGGAGCCGATAATTTCAACTCCCCCCTCCCCTCATAATATCAACTTCGGTTCGTTCTTGAGTTCAAGAAATAAAAATTGTTCGATACGAAATTTCATATCGGCGGATTTGTATCTAATTTGAGGACCTCCTCCTCTCCCTTCTCATAATTTATCCAACCTTTATTCCTGTATCTCACGCGAATAAAATTGATGTTTTTCATACACTCGTACACACAAATATCCAATTGAATTCGATAATAATTAAATACAAATACGCATGTAAATCTTCCAATAAACGAAGCTATGGTAAATGATTGAAATTCCTAAATATGCCTACGATATCCGACCACAGGACCAGTCTCAGTCCCGACCACGATTTATATACGAAATCAAATTAATTAAAATATTCGAAATATCGATAATTTCGTCCAGCATTGTTGTATTGATTCATAGAGGTATACCTACAATACGAATTACATGCGCGTATAAAAAACAAATCAGAAAAATATACGGATACGAATACACTCGATTGTTTTTTTTTTTATCATTATTATTATTAAAAAAGACACCTGTTGGCTATACGAGGAGATTCTATAGTACGAGAATATGGTACATGAAAAATTGTATAATTTATAATGTGAGTTATGTCGAACAGCTTCGTGAGCTATCCGTTTAAATCGTATTTTTAATTTATTTCAAACATCGCTATAAAATTATCATTAAAAAAGAGCCACCATATAAAAGATATAAGATGAAAAAAATATATATAAATAAAATCCCAACGTGTTGAAGATTGGTGCTGAAAAAAAGGGGGAAAAAGAAGAAAGAGGGAAGTCGATTATCAAAATCGATTTTATCCGCGTAGGTTAAGTGGTATATCGGTTTGCTGTATACGAGACGAGATGGGGAAGGCGGTGACGTGCGGATAAGCCAGATACATACGAGTTTAAATTGCTTATTGGCATAATGTTGTGGGAGGTGTTGATAAGTATGTGGAAGTAATTTGATATTCGCTCGATATTGCGTAGAAATTTTCACGTTTATAGGGAAGTGTAGGTATATTGTAGGGGATTTGGTTTTAAAGTCGAATATGCGATTAGCCTTTGAGGTGAATGAGAATCGTCGACAATCGACCTTTGCCACATGAAATGGTCTGTTTTTTAAAAAGGTCTGTAAGCTATGCTCGCTGAATGAGAACGGTTGTCTTTTTTGCTCGCGTTCGTCTGTGAATATGCGTATACGTCCTGCTGAGATTATAATTACCGCTCCTAACGCCCGATTAGATTGGAACAATATAACGACTCCCTCGCTTCATCATTTTACCATGTCTACAAACGCAATCCCGCGTACCCCTTTACCCGATCATATATCGTATTAAACCATACGAGAGTAAAACGTTAAGAGCATTTTGTTTTTCATTAGTTTTTTATTATTTATTTCGTGATCGACGAAAAAGAAATAAAGAAGAAATTAATAAAACTATATAGCTTTAGGCGTTATAATTAATATGGTACGCGGGTTTATATATTTCAAAAGGTGTTTTATCGGAGAATTTTTAATTAAACTAATGATTGATTTATTTTAAACATTTTTATGCAGAGATATCTCCTATAATGCATATACCATAAGCGTATATGTTTTTGTTTTAAATATCTCCAAGTTAACACGTTTTTTTTTTTATTATTTTATTTTCCATCTGAGCCGTACATCGAGGTGTTTTTTTTTCTCCTATTTCAATTTCAAATATTAATAAGATATTAACTCGGTGGTGTCAAAGAATCGTTTCATATCAATGAATCACGAATATTATATAGGTGCATATGTGTGTACCGTATGGATTTTCTCCTCTCGCCTGCATCCTGCAGCTCTCGTGTCAGAATACGCGGGTTCGTGAAATGCTGACACGAATTGTGTATTCACACTTTCTGTATTTGGAAATGCTTTAAATCAACTTTACGACCACGCGATTAATTGAATACCAAAGAACTGTATGGATAAGAGTACGAGTATTTTGTGTAGATTAAATTACCTACGTACGAATATTTCGAAGATCGCTGACTTCGATTTTTGTTGATTGGCAAAAGTGTTGCTTGATGATTCTTTTCCAGAGAGTGAATTGAATTGTGAGTTGAATGGAAGAAGAAAAGAGAAGGGGTAATTTAAGGGTATGAGGGTGAAAAGCTGATTCAAAATTGCGAAAATTGTCATGGTTGTTGGAAAAATCTATAAGGGGGTGTGGGCAAGAGAATCATTCGAATTGAACGATACGAGAAAAACTGAAAATGGTATAGAAGACCCTTCCCCCAGGCCATTAGGACCCTTTAATAAGAGGCGCATAGCTAGCACCAGGTAATCCAGGGAAAAGCCATGATAAGGGTTGAAAATTTTTTGTAAATTTTCCTCACTTTCAAGATACTTATTCCAAAAGTCAACACTGTTTCAGGCTGTCCAACACTCCTGGTTTTCCGGCAAAAGTCCTGATTTTTGAACGAATTTCCTGATATCCCGCAAAAGTCCTGATTTTGGGTTAAATTAGATCGAATCTTCTGCTTTTTTCAAATTCGAAACTCTGCCATTCGAATGAAAATTGGACAATCTTGTGTGTCATTCTTTAATTTCATAATTTTTCAAAAATTGATAATTTTGTTATGTTTGTTTGTATTGTAAGGAAAACGACTCGATTGTTTCTACTTTATTTTGTCATCTTGTTTTCTCGAGTTCTTTTGTATTTTTTTTTTAAATTACAAATTTTCATAGCAATTTTTTTCAGTGTTGCAAGAGAGGAGTGGGAGTAAGAGTGTCAAAAAATTCAATAACCCTTATAGGTAAATATAAATTTTGTCATTTTTTCTTAATTTTTTGTTGGGGAGGGAGAGAGGACATAACATTTGCTGGGGCTCACTTTCACTCCCGAAGCTCTAACTACACCCTAGGAAGCTAGAAAAAGCGATGAAAAATTTGAATACTTCGCTTTCCAGAGACAGCTCATGTTTCGCAGAACTGGTTGCCAACGCTTGGATTAACTAGGCACGACAAAAAAGAAGAAGAAGAAGAAGAAGACTCTGTCCAAAAAAAAAAATTCATAAATTATACGAAAAAAAAGAAAACCAAGTGAAATTTTACGTTTGATTCGTCAAAAAGATTACATTTTTGACCAAAATTCAAAATTTGACCAATTTTCTAAAATTTGGCAAAAATTTGGCCAGAAATTCCAATATTTAAAAATTCATCATTAAATTTTGTACCCTTTTTTTTTACAATTTCAAAGTGTTCTGGATATCTGGAGCCTCAAATCGAAATTAAATTTATTCAACTAGCTCAAAATTACTGACAGTCTTTGAAAAATTCAGGAAAAGATCAGATTTCACTCAAAAGCTGAAGAACGACTGATGTAAATCCTAAAAAATGAATTCAGGAAAATAAGTAGGCATCTTTTTCAGCATGTTTATAAAAAAGATTGAACCAAATTTTACAATTTTTGTTGAATTTTTATCCTCGTTTGAAATTTTTTAAACCTTCTCAAAAATAAAAAATTGAATTTGGATAAGCTAAATTTTTAGAAACCTTTTCCAGCTCAAGTAACAGGTTCCAAATCAACTTTGGCAGTTCAACATTGCTGATAAAACAACTCGAAAAAATATTCAACGTCCCACGTGATTTGGAAGTTTTTTGTACAGAAGTTGAAAAATGCCAGAGCTGGTCAATATATTTGACCAAAATATAAAAATATCGATATTTTTAAAATTTTCTAAATGTTGGAAAAAATTATGAAATTTGAGCTTTTGAACGAAGTACATACATTTCGTCGTTAGTTGAAATGTTTGAAAATTAAAAAAATCTAAAACTGAACCTGGCGATTTAAAGTTTAGAAGTGGGATTTCACGTTGCCGAAGGCTTGTCCAAATTTATGAAAAAAGTTCATTTATGTGATTTAAACACGAAAAATATCAATTTTCTCCAACTCGAAACGAAATTTTATTCAACTGGAGATCTGTTCCAGAGCCAAACCTGGAATTATTCGAACAATTTCCTTTATATTCCTGGACCCAAACTCTCATATCTCAAAATCAAGAAATCATTCTCTTTTTCTGCAATATTTTGAACACGTGAAGACTCCAAAATGGTATTTACTTTACCACAAGGTAGAACCAGAAAAACAACCGTACACATGAAGTTATTGAAATAGGGATACAATATGAAAAAAATGCATAAATTACTCTCACCATAGTCTATGTCTTAATTTCTCAATCCAGTGTTAAAAAATCCGTCACCCTCGTCACAATTGAAATGAAAATATAGATCAAACCCATGAAATTTTTTATTAGGTCACACATTGTGGGATAATCTTTCCCAAAACCTATTTTCATCTACATCAACCTCGTCTGCAATTCATTAACCGAACTAAAAAATATTGCAATAGAATTGCGAAACATATAGCAGATTGACAAAATGAAAATTCCATCGTATAAAACGGGTAGGTTAGGTATTAGGTAATCCCGAAAGAAAATATTTTTGAAACCGATACCATGGGAACACACATGGTCACACATGTTATCCATGCATTTGATTGGTAATACGGTTGACGTTTCGTTAAGAGATCGAGAAAGAAGGATATTAATTAAACGTGTGATGTACTGAAAAGAAGGACGACCCAGTGAAAAAGAATTAAAACAACCCAGGGACAAGGATCATCTTCATCATTTCGCCAATGTTATCGTGAACGTGTCTGGTATCTACTATGTGAAGCCTGTAATGTATATGTCATACGAATACCACAGCAGGGTGAGAAGGCGAGATGATGATGGCGTAAATATCTCGTATTGCTGCGCGGATAAACATATGCTTGCCATTAATCCTGCTAAACGTAGTGGAACCTCGACAGGGATCTTTCTATTTTGGTCATTTCCTCCCTTTTTGATATATTTTATTAATAAAAAAGGACACGTACTATACGAAAATGCCTGTTGAAATAGGATCTACCGTTTCCTGTTTCACCGAGTCGCAACGATTTTTCCTAATGCGACCACCCCCGAACGGTATAAAATTTTTTGCAGTTGATTCGACTTCGACTTCGACTACGGTGCTGATGATGGCGATGCGATGGTGAAATGTGAAACACATGTAGCGTATTTAATTTACACCAGATGAACCGGTTCGGCACGCAGTGCCCAGATTATCTGAACACTGAACAGATATACTGCCGAGCTTTTGTTTCGGGCCGAAGTGATGATACGTATTGATTGACGTTTCTTTTTATCCAACTATATCTCAGTTATTCGTATAGATAGATAAATAGATAAAGAAATACTAGAGGAATGCTGGTTATTGAAAGGGATTACCTAGGACCTACGTGGTCAAATAACGCATGTTTGGTGGTTTTTTTTCCTGAAACTTTTGTGGTTTTATGAAAAAAAGAGATGAAGATTCTATCAATATTGTAAAAAAACACGTCTATTTATTGAATAATTATTTAAAAACTTTGAATTTTATAATTTTTGTGCCTTTTATCTGGGCCACCCTGACGACTGAAATGCTGGAAGAAATGATGTAGGTATCAACTTTTGAATGACTTTTTCTGCAAAGATTTTCGCATGTGTTTACATATCATGACCAAGTAAGTAATAATTTTTTTTCAATACATAAAATCACACCCTCTCCTTCCACTACATAACAATTAAATAAAATTACACCAAGAATGGGGTTTCAATTATTACCTAACTCTGTACTCCCTTCATTCTGTGAAGTAAGCAAAAATCTACGCATAAAATACTCAACAGTTGATGTTGAAATCTATAGCAGGCTATAAAAATCGATCTTTCAACAATAAATATTATGAATGAAAAAGTAATTGCAAGTCTTTGAACCTTCGTAACACCTTCAATATTCGAATCAGTCAAAATTGGCATAAGGCATATTTTGTAGATTTTAAAAAATATTATAAAATGAGTTATGTAAAAATATTGCATATTTTGCATATTCAAGGCGCTACAACGTTTTCAAACTATTATTCGCTTGTAGGCTTGTAATTTCTTCAGAACTCGAGGTAGGAAAAATTTGTACATAACCTTTTTTGTAGACGATACAGAGAGCTATAAAATGAGTTATGAGAAAATATTGCATATTTTGTATATTCAAGGCGCTATAACGTAAAACTTTTGTTTGCTTGTAATTCCCACAGAACTCGAGATAAAAAAATTTAAATAACTATATGACCTTTTCTTGTAGACGTTAAGAAGTGCCAGAAAATGAGTCATGTGCAAAAATATTGCTTATCTTACGTTTTGAGGGCAATACAAACAGCGTTTTAGAATACTCAAAATACCAAATTGAAATATCGATATTTAAAGTAAACGATTGACAGTTGAAAAACTGAATAAACGGTTCGATAATATTGATATTCGGTATAAAGTATCGATATATCAAAAAAATATATCAATTTTTAGCCCAAGTATCAAAATATCGTAAAAAAGTAAGCAATAAAAAAATTCCTTTTTCTTTTTTAAAACCATAGACTTCGTATATGGGCTAAATTTGAATTTTCTGGTCAAACTAAGGGTTCTACGAAAAAAATGCTAAGAACCCAAATTGTAGAGCTTAAAATTCCCTTTCTATTTTAAATGATTAGTTTTTTTCTAGGAGGTTCGGTTTTCGAGATTTTAGTAGTCAAAGAGTTTTTTTTCTTTTTCAAAACCAACGACTTCCTATGTGACCCACCCTGTAATACGAAATTGCATTTTAGAAGAAAAATTGCGATCTGATGACCTCTTTTGAAGAAAATTTGGAACAATTTAGCTATTTGAGAGGAAAATATTGAGCAAAACTTCATTTAAGTGAAAAAAAATTGAAAAAATGGTATTAGAGTAGAAAATTTTCTATTTTTACTACTAGCTTCTCGCAATTTCATCGTCAGTTTTGCTAATTTTATACACATCAAGATCAAAGTGGAAGGAGGGAGAGGGGGCCTGAAGAATGACAAAATTGCATTCTTGGTCGAAAAATTGCGATCTCATGACCCTTTTTAAAGAAAATCTGGAGAAATTTTACATGTTGGGAGGCTAAATTTGAGCAAAATTGTATCTAAGTAGAAATTCGAGCATAAAATTTTCCATTTTCACCACTTCGTCCTAATAATTTCATTAATGATTCTTCTCTGCATTAGAGTCTCATTTTTTGGCAGTCCCCTGAAGATTCCAATTTACAGCCAAGGGATTCCCAAACAATATTATCTCACAAAAACACTCAATTCAAAAACAAATCCTGATGCATACTTCGACATATCAACCACATGTAAGTACATTCCGAAAGAAGACACAAAAGCCGCCATAAAACCTCAAATATCATCCCTGGGCGGTTTCTTCTCAAATAAGATTCCGTCTTGAAAAACACATACGACGACAATAAAACAGTCGCAGATCGACGACACATACGAAACGATTAGCGCAATGCAAAATTACAAATTTTACGACTTGTCATAAGATGTTACAAGTATCGCAAGCATATCCTATAAAAGACACCCGACATGGTCGGAGGGTAGAAGGCAAGTCTGCGTAATGAAAACTTCAACATGCAGCGGAAATGCAAACTAAAATGTAGGTTATTACATGTCTCGTATTAATGAGAGTAGTTTAAAAAAAGCCTACATCGTGGATACTGGATGCAGAATACAGGAAGTTGGCAAAATGTTCGGCTGATGGAGATGCCCGCGATGCAGATTTCAACGACGATACAATGAGATGGTCAAAACGAGAAGATGAGATGCCGAAGTGCCGGGCATGGCGCGCGTATCATTTTAAAGTCTAGTTTACAAGTATATTGTCAGATTTAATAGGTTGAAAATGGTCTTAAATGCTAATAAACATGATTCATATTATTTTTCTTATACAAAAATTAGCATTTTAATTGCCGCCGGCGCGTATATACATATTTAAAGTGATAAACGTGTGTACGACTGCAATAGCTCTATAATACTCGTATTGCGCACCGTCTTCGTCTTCTCTAAGCGGTGAAAATATTAAAATTTTTATTGCTTGTAAATTTTCAGCATCTTTTAGTTGGGTGTCTCGCTCACTCTCGTTGTTCTTGTTAACGCATATTTCTGTACTTTGTGTCATTTTGTAATTAATGTGCACATCGAGAAGTATCTATATGAATTATGCTGTACGTAGATATACCTCTAAGTACCAACGAGAAACGAATAATGCACCGAGGCATCGGTTTGGGTTAAATTTAAACCCATAACCGATTCTTGGAAATTAGCGGATTATACGTATAAGTTTATGCATCCTGTTGGGCATATCTTCTCTTCTGGTGTTGTATTCTTTCGGGGTTGCGTTACCTTGAAATGGAATACGTTTCGAGTATTATTACGATGATGTAATAATCAACGCGTGCGGACGTGTAATTACCACCGATAGATACTCTTTTGTAGTCGAATATCTAAGTATAGGCGAGCTAAGGTAAATTTATATTGATTCTTTCAGACAGCCCGAGCATAAGAAATACATCAGGTAATCGAAAATCGTCTCTTATGACTGTTTCCTCACATATAAAATAGCCACGTAATACCCAACACTTATTAAATTTATTTTCCTACACAAACAAAAATCAATTACGTAATTTTAACTACCCGCCGTCCATTCTAAGTACATATTTCGTAATATTGTCGAAAAAGATGCGAAGAATTTTATCGCCCGACGATGAAAACGTGTTATTTGTTATGAGTATTCAATTACCACTAAAGATGCTCGGTCTTAAATCATTTTTGGCGAAGAAATTGAGAAATTAACGACTGATAGTTTTGTTTGGAAATTATTTTTACTCTTTATATTTTTTATGCTGCGATCGAGATCACGTAAATGTAAATTTCTATCGCTTTGAATACGATTTTCGGTACGAATTTTGTACCAGAAATGAGATATGTTGCCGGAATTGGACTTGGAAACGCGTACGTGAAACCCCTCGACAGAAGAGTGTACAGCACATGCACGTGCGAGTCGAATAAAATGAAACAATTGTAATGAAATGAAGGAAAAGAGAAGAGATTTATTTAAATATGGGCCCACTATTCTCTTCCTCATTAATTCCTCGTATTAAGTGTGACTAATTATAATATTATGTGGCTTGGAATTAAATTAAATACGAACACTTGGAGCGAATTATTTTGAAATTTATTCAACAAGTGAACGTTCTTTTTCTCAATTTGAATATATCGGTTAATGATAATATGCCTATCTACTTATATTGTGATAACTGACGAACTGTAGCATTAGGTTCGGTATCAAGGATAGGTATACCTATTTTATTTCCACTGTAGTTGGATTTCATTTTCGAATAATTAAGTAGTTTTCGAAAAAATACGTGATTGAAAAACACACGTTTTTTGGTCTTATCTACTAATCAAAAATTGCATCTGCATCTGAATTTTTATTCAAACTGCTTCAAAGTATCTAGATAATTCAAATTTCGTTCATTTTCATTCGATAGATTTAAGCAGGCGCAGAGTAGGCAAACAATGAGCAGAGTTGTAATATTTTTGGGCTGGGGAAAATTCAAAAAAAAAAAAAAGAATTACAAAAAGTACCAAAAACTAGATAGAAAAAAATCAACATGCATGAGCAATTATTGCACATTATTAATTTTTTTTAATGTTGTAAAATAGATGAAACAGTTGTCACAATTGTCTGAAACGTTCGTAAATCTTGGTGAAAATTTCATAAAAACCATTAAAAATGTTAAAATAGGCCTACTGTTGTAAAAACAATTAAAAACTCCATAAAAATCATTCAAAATCTGTTAAAGGTACCTAAGAAGTAGTTAAAAGCGTTTGACATGTACAAATATTGGTAAAAATTTGGTAAAAATCATAAAAAATGTTGCAAAATTGCGATAAATGTAAAAATTTTTGAAGATTTCCTAAAAATTATCGAAAATGAAATAAAATGGTTTGAAAATTATCGAAAAGGTCCAAAATGTTGTGCAATCTGACAAAAAAAAAATATATTCAAAATGTTGATAAAATTTTGAAAAATTTGTTTAAAAATGTTAGAAATTTTTAAAAAATTACGAAAATTTCGTAAAAGTCGTTAAAAATTTAGTAAAAATTTAGTAAAAATAAGTAATAGTGAAAGTAATAAAATGTTGTCAAAATTGATGAAAATTCTAACACTTTCAATGATTATGACGAAATTTTTGCAACACTTCAAACATCTTTGTCGACTTTTTCACAACCTTTTACAATATTTCAACATTATTAGTCGTTTTATTCAGCACTTTAACAATATTTTCAACAATTTTTATAAAATTTTCAACAGTTTTTACAATTTTTCAGAAAATTTTCCTGACTATTTCACTGCTTTTGTAACATTTTAAATAATTTTAATGACTTTTTACGAGTTTTTACAACATATCAGCCATTTTTCGTGACTTTTTCACTAGTTTTCAACATTTTCAATAATTTTTATCAGAAAAATGAGTTTTCACACTATTTTAAACAGTTTTTTGGGACTTTTTCAGCACTCTTGCAACATTTTAAATTATTTTCATATTAGCATAGGATATTATGCTATTGTGATGACCATAACTGCAAACAAGTCACGCTGACTTTTAGGCATTTTGCTAGACTTTATGGGATTTGAAAAAATTTTCAGATTTCCATTCAATTTTTGGACTTGAAAAATTTTAGAAACCACGCTAACTTTTTGACATTTTGTCAGGCAGACTTCTTGAATTTGGAAAATTTCAGATAATCGATAAGCGAGTTGAAGTAAAAATAAAAGTATCACGAATTTACAAGAGTCGGCATACAACGCGATAACAATATTACATTAAATAGCTGACACAAAAGAACGAAGAACGCAGAAACACACGACTACTTCATTCCAGCGCCTCGACAGTTTTCTCAGACTATTTTGGAATTACTGGAATTGACAATTTTTTCATATTTCAAACAATTTTTTGTATTTAGAAAATTTCAGAAATTCTGACTTTTTCGGGATTTTTGAACTTGGAATGGAAATAGAAATGACCGGAAGGAGGGGGGAGGTCACGAGTTTTTACCACATTTTAGAAATTTTTCGTGACTTTTGCAGCATTTTCATATTTCAATGATTTGTATGATATTTTCAACACTTCTTACAACATTTTTCACAACTTTTTCACCACTATTGTAACATTTTCAACAATTTTTATGAATTTTCATGAGTTTTTACAAATTTTCAGACTTTTTGTTTACTTTTGTACCATTTTGACAATGTTTTCAATAATTTTTACGAAATTTTCAAAATTTCATACCTTTTTATCACTTTTTCACTACTTTTGCAACATATCTCTGAGTTTTCAAATCTCAAGGATTAATTTTCGCTACTATCACTTTCAAAATCCTATTTTAAGGCGAATTCATCATTCTTACCAAGTTGAGACTCAAATTTAGTAAAAATGGTGGTATAATTGTTTCAAATGTGCCAGTCTGTGAAGAAGTATGCAACAAAGCAAACCACCCTAATAAAACAAACATTTCTGAACTTAATCCATCTCTGCAAGGCTTCAAAAATTACCAAAAACCAATTCGATAAACACAGACATGAATTTGAAAAAGACGTAAATTATCTGATTTTTACATCCAAAAACCAAAAACTCATAATAATCGTCTATTTTATTAATTCTTGTCACCAACTACATATTACGAAAGACTTGTAAACATGTAAACGCCCGTTTTATTGGCATTTTCCTTCATTAATACATTGGAAATCGTCCATGAAACAATTTCTTCACATAAATTAACGACATCAATAGAGAATTATTCCCGAAGGCCTGCAGCACAGAAGGCGGATAATTATCACGGATCGATGACAACATAATTTCACTTCATCGCATTAATGAAGTTAATACAAAACAGATATATTATTGCTCGTATGTACAACACCACCATTGAATATCTTTGTGAGATGTAAATGTAATGCTTTAATTTTATATTAATGATGAACTAGAGCATACGATATGTTCATTTAGGTAGATACATGGCACGAGCTAAACATCGAGACAAAACTACCTACACGAAATTACTCGTAATAAGGGATAGAAATTTGGTACCGACATTGATGGGTATATTGCTATGTACCTATTTAATTATTAACTACCTTTCGAAACAATTATATAACCAGTACGATGAAATCTTTACACCAACAGTTTAAAATAGCACATTACACGATATCGAATCATTGCCAGTTATTGGAAAAAAATCACGAATTGGTCGACAAACATCGAATAATCGATCGACTACAGCCAATGTAAATTAGATATATTTTTCAGAATTCGTATCTACAGAGAGAGGTGTGCTTTTCCACTCACACTCGCGCTAATTAGCGTTGGCTTTATTAAACAAGAATAGGACGAGGATCTCGGTTTCTCGTTGTGATTTTTTGGGCGTGTAGCATAAATATCATTTGGTACTTCCGGTCGGCGTGATTGACAAAACGAATAATATCCTATCAACGAGCATTAAATAATACAAAATGAAAGCTGGTATTTAACACGCCTATGTTGATATGTACATTATTAATTATTATATAGTAAAGTATTTTTTTTATGCAGGTGTAATTGTCGATTATCTTATAGACTATTTTCGACAAGATACACATAAGCAAGAGGTAGAGGACTCGTGGGTAGGCAAATCAATGCACGAGTTTACGTCACACTGAAAATTTCGCCGCATTGGTTGAAGTATTTGTCAACAAAATGCCATAGGACGTGTTTTCAATATTTAATAGCGAATCCATCTCTCAACTTGGAGTGAAAAAAACAAAGCATCTTAATTAATGAACCGATTTTTATATTTATTAGCGAAGGGGGGAAAAACGCAACCATGTAAATAAATGATGCCATGTGATACCTAAAAAACCTATGTATACCTAGGTATGTAAGTGGAAAAAATCATAATACCCAGAGGTACGACCAAGGAGAAAAACTTGCGCGTTATACTTTGTAAACCGTATTTTCTCGTTAATAAATGCAAATTGTTTCGCTAAACAACTGTTTTATAATTGGAATAACAATAGTTTAATAATTCCTTTTCTAAAATATAAATAAGCGTTTGATAATTAAAGCCAAAACGGATTAGAAAAATTATATACGTCCTTCGTCGAGTATCTATATACGTATCGAGTATACCTATCTATATACCTGTGACACGACCTTACCTTTATATCTATGTCTATTTTTCATTAACGATTCGTATATATTTGTACCCAAAAGACGTAGGTACCTACGTATTCAATTCGATGTTCGTTTCAATACCTACATTTGAATAGAATATAATCAATAGATTTTCCACGTAAATGGTTGACATTAGAGACAGCTTTAAAATACGATACGATTTGAATCGATTTAATTTAGATATTCTTTTTAAAAAAAAATTGTCGTTAATATGAGTATACTTGATAGTTTTTTTTTTTTTTTTTTTTTTTTTTTTTAGAATTAGATGGCTCATGATTTCATGAATATAATCAGGGAATAATCGTTTTCTAAGAAAAGATCATTCATTGAATCAGGTTCATAACACCCACGATTTGGCATAACACAGAATTACTGCCTGATTCCAGCGTTTGCCTTGCCTACGAAAAATATACAAATTGCCTCGCCCTTGCCAAAGATCATCGTACTTCTTTATTGAGAAAAACATTTTTTTGGCCATCAAATACAATTTTATGCAATATCCTATGTATTGTAGGATTAGGATGGTAACATAGGTATATGATTTTGTCTAGTAAACTTTTGGAAAATTATTGATCTGCAGCTATCACAGGGTGTCCAACTATTTTTTTTAGGAAATCCAAAACTTTTTTACACATAGAATGTTTTTTCTTCTCGAAAATTTTTGTACCCATCTTTACAACAGCAAAAAAAACGAAAAAATTCAAATTAATCAAGTCAAAAATCCGTGACTTCAACAGTAAATCCATGATTTTTCCATGACTTCCATGCCTGTTAAACCCCTATATCACCCTGTTGTTATTGTTTTAATAAATTTTTTGTTTTAAAAATTTTTATGAAATCTGAATCAACTTGTACTAGAATTTAATCCTCAGGAAAAAAAATTTTCATTTAAATAATTTGAATTTTTGTTGTCATTTTTTGTTCAAGTTCCACAAAATTTTTCAACCAATTTAAGAAGATACTTATTACTATGTTGGCCAAATTTTTTTAACAAGATAAATTCAACTTTCCTACAAAGTCTCACCATTTATACCTTTTTTGGCTTTAAACTTTTTCAGAAATTTTCAGCTGCAATTTTTTCTAAGGCAATTTTTGATCGATTTTTTGATTTTTTTAATCCATTTTTTTTCAATTTTTTGCAAAATCCCTTGACCCTTATTCTAGACAAACTTTTGCAATAATTTAATCTTCGGAAAATGAATTTTTCCTATGAATAATTTATACCGAATATAAGGTAGGTAATTTCAGAGGAGCGAGGGGGGAAGTATTCTTCCGCTGAGATGAAACAAAAAAAATTATTTGTTTTTGAAATTACATAAATAGTTATTTTTAGAATTTATATGCATTTTCAGTTCCTTGGTTTTTAAAAAAAAGTGGCTCACACAAAAATTCACGATCGTTTTGAAAAAAAAAACGTGACTGCAAAAATCTCAAAAACTAAAACTCTTAGAAAAAATTAGTAGATTTTATCAAAAAGAGAATTTCTAACTCTACAACTTCGATTTTTAGCATTTTTTTCATAAGACTTTTAGTTTGGTCAGAAAATCCATATTTATGGCATTTTTTTCCTTTTCAAAACCATCGACTTTGTATTTGAGCGAAATCCATAAAAATGGATTTTCTGGCCAAACTAAAGGTCCTACGAGAAAAGTGCTAAGAATTAAAATTGTAGAGCTTGAAATTCTCTTTCTGCTTAGAAACGGTTAGTTTTTTTCTAGGAGGCTTAGTTTTCAAGATTTTTGCAGTCAGTTTTTTTTTTCAAAACCATCGACCTTCCAATATGGGCCACCCTTCCTATAAACACGTGCGTTGAATTCATTTTCAAGTTCGGATAAACATAACAATTATTTTGTATGACTTTATTGCTGCATGGATTTACCTTGATTTTCCAAAATTTTTAGCTGAAATTTTTTTGGGGCAATTTTTGACTGGATTACATTTTTTTAGAACAAATTTCATTTCAAATCTTACTTTTTTACTAAATTTTTTGCATGTTTTTTTTTTTTTTTCACCCTTATTCTGATTCAACTTTTTTTAGAATTTAATTCTCAGGAGAAGAATTTTTTCTTTAAATAATTTATTACATAAATACAAGATAGAGAATATTCAAGGTGATGGGAGAGGGGGGGGGTCTTCCCATGTATTGACTAAAATTTAAAAAAAAACATAATATATTTTAAATTTGAATAGAAATATATTCAAAATATAATGCATTTTCAGTTCCTTGGCTTCAAATATTCAGCAGCTTTTTACTCCTCCCTCCCCATTAAATCCTTGATTATTCAATAAAACTTGAGAGAAGAAACTCACGATTTTTTTGAATTTTTTTTTACTTCGTGCTCGATTAATTATTCTCAGCATTTCAATAACTACTGCAAAAGTATGAATTTTTCAAAGCTTCAATTTTCAATCAAATATTTGTAGAAGGTTAAATTTCCATTTTTGAAGTTTTTCATTTCACAAAATCTTCAACTTTCCTATCTCTTCGTCGACAAAATCAAAAACCTCCAGAATCCATTAGATTAAGCATTACTAATCGAAACAAAATCAATCACAATTGTTACAATGATTCATCTAAACTCAAACATACTTACTAATTTAACTACCGATTAAAACTTAATTGCGATATGAAAAATACTAAATATAGTGTAAAGCAAACTTAGAAAAGCTGAGTATTTGTAATTTGTTACGCGTGAGAAATTTAACTGTTTTGATTTGAACCGATGCCAGGCTTCATTGTTAATTCGTTCTTTATTCGCTTCGGACAAATTAATTTAATTCGTTTCGCGAGAATTACCTCCACGAAGTAGGTATAATAAATCGCTGATAAATACGCTTGCCAAAGGATGATTTACGAAAAATATTACCGTAGAAATTAAGTGTTTCAGGAAAACGTACGTAGAGTTGAATAGACGTTTAAAATATCTGCAATGTGCATTTCAAAGTGTAAAAAATTATTACTTTGTAGATAAACTCGAAACTGGGGAAATTTACGTAAAATACCAAAGATTATTTAACTATCCGAACGTTAATTTTACCTTCACCTTCCTCAACCTACAAATCGCATACATTCTGCAATCTGCATCACCAAATAGGCTCACCGTTTGTTTTCATGCGCTGAAAGAGGAAATAGCAAAACGGTTATGCAGCTCGTGGAAAATGCACGTACACGTCTCCGAACCGAATGCAGCAATCTCGCACAGACTATGTAAATCGCGATAAAAAAAACCGTCTTTTTTAATAGCCGCAGACGGCATGCCCGAATGTAATTAAACGTGCTTTACGCGCAGCTGCGCGAAATTAATAGATATCGGAAAGTTGAAATTTATGGCCGATTTATGGTCAAGTTTCTGCGAATCGAGTGTCGTTACATCTTATGTTTTTAATTTTTTCCATATACTCGTAACCTTGTCGCGAATTTTCCCCTTTAATCCAATATGCCTCCTTTTGTACCGCTCGATTAGGTCTCATTTCTGGCGAAAAATCACCCACCGCCATGCACCGGCTACGTACAAGGTATTTTCCATACCACGTACGCATACTAACTACAATATGCATGTGTGAGAGCCGCCTAATTAGATGACTTAGACACACTTGGCAGCGTTTCAAAGGAAAGAATTTTTTTCCCTTGCTCTTGGAAGTCTGCGTACAGCGCACACATCAAACCGATCAAACAATGTTCGTTTCACCGTCGGTCGCCTTCTCTTCTCAATAGTCAAACGTCATAAGAAATTTTTACTCGTAAGTCACCGATGAATAAGAAAAAGTATATTAAAAAGAAACCGAGTATTTGAGAGAAAAAAAACATACTCAAAATTAAACACGCTGTAATGATCTAATGAATGTGAAAAAAAATACCTCTCGAAAAGAAAAGCATCACAGAAATAACGAATATTCTGTCATCGTTTATTTAATACACCTCGCCATCTCATTCGGACATAGCCGATATCGTCGACGTCATAGTAATTTAAATAACAAATACAACGTTAATGTGAACGTATTAGCTACACGATACGACAAAGCAATGTCCCGTTCTTGAACAAAGGTGTAAGTGGCGTATATACGCGTACGAAATGAGAACAGCGGGAAGCGCAAAAATCTCTATATTTAACCCGTACGATGAACTTTGCCATTACTCTGGCCGAAAAAATAATAAAAACATTGAAAAAGTTGTTAATTTTGTAGGCAAAGGCGGAGTATTCTATAAATTGTCAAATTTTCACGTCCAAGTATACAGGTACGAGTAAAGTTGTTTAAGAGATCGTGAGCTTTAAAGTAAATAATGGACATAGAATGAGGAATTGGAATTAGATCCTTTTTTTCTGCTTTTCTAGGGTTCAGACTTCGAGGTTCATCAGACCATTTTACGATCTATGGAGTTTTACATTGAACTAGAAAGGAATTAGAGGACTGGAGTAAGCTTTGACCAGTTAAAAGAAGATGCCAAGATGATGGAAAAATTTCTTGTTTGGAGAGCTCAGAAGGATGTACTCGTAAGCTGTACTCGGCAAGTTTGTTTCTACTTTTTAAAATACTCATTATCTCGAAGAATAATTACTTATAATTAGAGCAAGGATTTTTATGAACGGCCAAACGGCCAGATTTCTTTGCCTTGAAGATAATTGGGCATATCATGTAGGTAGATACGAGCATATTTTTGCGATTCATAAAATTTCCTGTAAAATGAACTCCATTTCATTGAGCATATTTTGCAGAATATCTCAAATATTTGGACATTTTAAGGGAATTTTTGTCTTTTTTCAACTTTTTTTTGCATATTGTGAATATTTTTGCCAAAATTTTCGTATTTTAGGCTATTTTGAAGCAAAAGTGACAATTAAAAAAATTCTGTACACAAAATGAAATTTTATTCAAAAAGTGAATTTTTTTTTGAGATAATTCTAATAAAATTTAATCAGGAAAACGACTTTTGACAATTTTAGTATCACTATTTAATTCTGATCTGATGTTGCATATTTGATATTGTGCATATTTCAGCTTGTAAAGCGCATATTTTTGCGTATTTTTAACGTCATAAATATATATTATAAGGTCATATTTCAGAATTTTTAGGGCATAAAAACCCTTGCTCTACTTATAATAAATTCTAAGTGAAGGGGGAGGGGGTTAAATAATTTATACTTCGAATGATTTGTCGACTTTATTTTTGGATAAAACCTAATGATCCAGTTTTGCGATTTTTTTCTCAATTTTATTAACATGCCAGATTTGTGCGATTTTTAATAATTTTAGATAATTTTTTCAAAAGTTGGAGAAAATCTCTTAAATTATTCCACTTCCTCCTCCCCCCCCCCCCTAATCTCATCGATTATTGAAAAAGCGACACTAACTTTATTACAATTTTCATATCAAAAAATTTCAAGAATTTCAAAATTGGAAAATGAAACTTTCTTCAATACAAACTGATAAAGAATTACAATTATATTCTGATTGACAATTTCCCATATTGCAGAATTTTCCACAAAAAATCTGAAATATTTTAAATTATTCTTAACGGAATTCACTGCCCGAAATCGCAAATTAGAATCCTAAAAAAATTTACATTTTTGTACAAATTGATTGAGTTCAAACTGCAGAAAAACTAGTTTCCTATCAATAAATTTTTTGTATTGCCATAAAATTTTTAAAAATCTTAAAAATTCTCCAGTTTTTTGCAAAATTTTGTTATCTACCTACTTGGAAAAAGATTGATTCTTCAAAAACATCAATATTACGAGTTAATTTTAATCTCAAAAAATGTGAACATTTCTTCGTACAAAAGCTTTTGAAATTATTGTTTTTTTTGGAATGTCGATTAGCAACATTGAGCTACACATGTTTGTTTGTTTTGGTAGAAACGAGCGATTTGAAAATTTAATGGGAGGGAGGGGGGTGGAGGAGGAGGAGAACTATTTTCAGCTTTCGAACAAAAAATCGCTTTAAGAAAGAAAGTGAGCGGCCGAAAGTTGGAGACGATAAAAATTTAGTTCTCCCTGTTGGACGAATATTTAAGTTGTATATCAAAGCGTATCTCCAACATTGAATTTAAAAATCTCAAACTTTGGATTCAAAAATGACAAAAAATTTCAAAATTTTTGTTTGGAAGCTCTAATTTAAAATTTTCAAGCAAATATTCAAAAAATTACGAAATTCTCAAAATTTGAAAATTCAACATTTTTAATTTGAAATGATGTTAAAAATTTTCAAAATTTCAAAAATTTTTTCATTTTTTCCAAGTTATTAAACTTGTTTTTTTCGAAATTATCAAACATTGAATTCAAAAATCTCAAACTTTGAATTCAAAAATGTCAACAAATTTTAAAATTTTTGTTTGGAAAATCGAATTTGAAATTTTTAAGCAAAGTAGGTATTCAAAAATATAAGAAATTCTCAAAATTTGTAAATTTAACTTTTTAAAATTGAAATACGATATTGCAAATTTTCGAAACTTCAGTTTAATAGCTAAAATTTTTCAGCTTGACATTCAAATTTAAGAAATTTCAACGTAAATAACTTCGCACTTTTTTTTTCAAAATGTAGGTACCGAAATTGATTATTTTTCCTCGTAAACTTTACACTTTTTTTTAGGGAAATTTTTTCCTACTTTAGTCTTGGCATCAATGACAGCACATTCAATTTCTCATTGTTTCTACATCATATGGTGTATGTACTTACTCTTACGTACACGAACATAATTTTACGACTAGATACTTTTCTTTATGGTCTGTTAAAAGTCATAAAAAAATATTTAGCAAAAATACCAGCAGTACATCTCCTACGTAATTTTGATGTTTGACTTTGATAAAAAATAAAAACGATGAAAAAATGCCAGATGTGCAACTTCGGCACATGGATATTCTTTTTAAATCTCTCCATTCACAAAAATTATAATTCATAATGATATAGCAACTTTTCTTCATAAGAAATTGTTTCTTGATTCCAGCCATTGGTTCCCCCCATTTTTCAAGTAAAACCATCTATAATTCCAGAACAAAAAATATCACCAAGATCATAAAATTTTCAAACTCCTTGCACAGCCAAAAACCCTCATATGCAATACCCAACAACCCATTCATCTTATATCTATTCCACCTCTTGAAAAAAAATGCCTCACCCCAACTTTCCAATACCTCCTTTCCATCGACCATCAACATCGATAAATATCGCCCAATTTCAACCTCCCATCCGTCCAAACTCATCAACACCGCGAGTTCATAATTTCAAGAGCATTTAGTATCGTTCAACGTAAACCAACTACCTGTTGTCAGTCCACCAATCACTAAGGTAATCATTGATTACGATTATGATGAAGATCTACCTCATCATAGATAATTTTCCACATCACAGTGTACCATAGAGTTAGACCCGAAAACAAGAAACCTGCGAGCCGTTGTACCCCTCGAGATTATTGTCCAAAGAATTAATGAAGCAAAGGTCAATCCTATTCCACAAGGTGAACGCAGATTAAAACCGCTGCACTGGTTCGATCCGATACCCTATCTTGGTATTGCTTTTCTTTTACGTTTACGTGTGTAATCATTAAAAAAAACCGCATTTTTACGATTCAAATATAGCAATATTAAAAATTATAATTGATTTTCGTTGTGATTGATCGAGGTAATTAATTATTGTTCTCGTTTGCGTTTGATGTCAGTTTAGAGTTAGACGCGGTTCGAGAGGTTTTTATATTAGAACCTGCGCCCTGCGCCCCTCGCCTCTCCCACTCCGACTCCTCGTCGTACAATAATGAAACGTTAATCGGTGGTCAACATGTTGATGAGGATGCTAAATTTACTTCGAAAGAACCTCTCCTCCTCGGCGCTGTTTACCGGACTAAATGACGAATGATTTTCATTCTTTCTTACATAAGTACCATACGTAGGTAGCTAGGTAAAGATACCTACATTACAGAATCGAATTGTAAACGAAAGAAATAGACTTCGAATGCGGCAAGGGAGAGGGAAAATTCGCCCATAAAATCGGCGAGAACGAAAGTGGCCGCGGTATCGGCACATACAGAGCTTCGATAACGAGAGGAAGGGAAGAGAGGTAGGTCTACGCGGAGGAGCGCGATAAAAAATACGTACGAGAGTCGAGCTACCAGTCAGATACGAGTTGATAGAATTGCCTAAGCTGGCGTATTTGGGAGCTACTGCGAAATTTTTTGAGCCCGGTGGGTTTGGCGGTGACGATGGTAAAAAAAATCCTACCAGTCTCATCGCATAGGTTAATCTCGCTCTCGCGTATTTTATTAATACTCAATAAAAATAATTACACTTGCCCCCATCGTATCGGTTGGTTATTTTACAAAGTACAAATCGGTACCGACGTTTTACGAGCTATTTCAAGGTACAAAATTGAAGGTTAAGTCGTACATATAAGAGTTCTGGTTTTGGCCGTTGTACTGCGCTAGCTTGTATTATAGCGAGCCTAATTCATTTTATTACGATAGGGAAAAATGTTATTATAGTTTTGCTTTGTTATTATTATTATAAAAAACCTATAAAATCTTTACTTATATACGGATCATAAATCTCCGAACGGGTTTAATATCACGTTTGTTCTCGAAAAGAAAAAAAAAATACTATTTCGGACCCAGACAGAAATTAATTTGAAAAATATTAACATAACCCGATGAAAATTGCTTTTTCTACTGTAGATCCGCTCCGCGCTCCCGAGCCCGGGTCCGATGTACGTATTCGCACGCGGTATTGTTTCAACTGTGGGCTGCATTCTTACACGCAGCGCAAAAGGTTTCAGGGGCAGTGAAATACCTAATAATTACCTATGGCTTTTAATAAACATCGTACCGAGGGGTTTTTTAGTGTTTGGTATATAGGCCGACGTATGAAGAAACCAGCCAAAAAACGCGAAAATTATTTCAAATACGATACTGGTTTTCGTACGTAAAGGAGGTCACTATACTTATAGGTACATGGCAAAAAAATAAATAAAACGAGAATCCAGTCATTTTTTTTGGTAACAAAAGGGTAAACATTTGTTTCGAAATGGATTCCCGAGTGAAAAAAATTTGGAAATCAAAACTGAATTTGATCATAATTTGGTAATGTAAGTACCATGGAATTGAAATCGGTGTGTTGTATCTAATTTAATAATAAACTACACGATCCATGCAATACGTTACGTTATGCTAAAATAACTAAAAAAAAATTAGAAATTGTACTAACTGTGCTTACCGTGCTTCTGCATGAAGCTGAATAAATCGTCCAAGAATTCTTTCCTCTTTGGATCATCTCTATCGATATCGTACAACTGCAAAAAAACAGTAGACTATTTTAAATTAAATGATAGACTTGAAAAATCATGCCTTAAAATATAAATAGATTTCTATTTAGGTAGCCATATAAGTCAATAACTGAAATGAAAATTTATTAATATAAATTTTTTACATTGAAATAAAAGATAAATTTTGATAGAAAAATGATTTCAAAGAGCCTTTCCTGGTAAGATGGTCAAATTCGCACCCGACCCGATTGGGACAAAAATCTCCCAAAATGTTGGTATCGATGTAAAACCTCCTCAAAAAAATTTTTGACCCCGTACCCCCACCCCTTCCCGAGATATTGCCCTTTATAAA
>FIZU01034370.1:0-33638 GCA_900064475.1 Pseudococcus longispinus
AAAAAATGGACACTTTTTTAGGATTGACCCCAGCCATTAGACATATCCATGTCAATTTTTTGGTCCGGAGCCACTTCGAAAATTGGGGGTTTTTAGGCCCCAGCCTCCCATTGTGCAACTACGAAAATCTAAAGTACCTGAAAGTACAAGATTTGCCGACTTTTTGACGGATTTTTGGGGGGGGGATCCCATTGTTTCGTCTCTGATTGAAACCGAGACTGAAACTGAAATTATTTCAGTTTTCTATCATTGAAAAATTGTAGTTTTCAATTCCAGGAATTTTTTTGCTCGCTCTAAAGTTGGCAAAAAAGTAATGGAAAATTTGGATTGACCCCTCCCCCCCCCCGCCCAAAAAAAAAATTAGTTAGGTATTAGATTTGGAGATTCTGTCTCCAGGAAATTCCATTTGTACGTAAAACCGCCAAAACCTCTTCGAATTATTGAAAGACATCGAGCTGCAAACTTTCAGAATCTCAAATATATACTGTGGGTGCTAAACTGTGTGTGGTTGAGGAAGGAGGGGTTGGAGACACGAAAAAATGAGTTTTTTCCAAAAATAATTCGACTTTGGAGACCCGCAGTTCCGCTTGCAATGATCAGAATGGATTGGGGGCGCCTGAATTTTTCGTGGGTGGGGGGAGGGGGTCAATTGATTAAAGCAGTGATGAGGAACTCAAACCAAAACTAAAATCCGAAAATTTGGTAAAACCAGTGATGGGCAGATCTACTCCCTAAAATTTTAGATCCAGATCCAGATCACTTGAATCATTTTTGTAGATCTAGATCAGATCAGATCCAACACAAAAGATCGGATGTAAAAATCCAAAGATCAGATCCTCAAATTTTAAGGATCCTTGATTTAAAGATCCTCAAAATATGGATCTATAGATCCTAGAAGATCATTTTTCCATTTTTGTTCTAAATTTAAACTAAGCCTTGAACGAAAACCTAAGGGTTAATCATTTGAAATTTGAAAAGTTGAAATGGATCTTTTTTTGAAATGGAGAAGATCTAAAAGTCATCGATCAGATCTACAAATTACGAAGTATCTGAATTATAGATCCGGATCTAAAATCTGTCCATCACTGTGTGAAACTGTAACTGAAACACTAACTTCGAACTGTAACTTGAACTAAAAGTCGAACTGAAATATGAAAAATCAAGTTAAAAGTCCAGCAGTATGAAAACTTGAAATGATTTCAGTTTCAGTTCAAGTTGCAGTCTTCTTCTTTTTTTTAGTTTTAGTTTCAATTTTAGTTTTCAGTTTCAGCATTTTTGATTTTTGAAGTTTTTTTTCATAATTTCAATTTCAAAAAAAAAGTAAAACCAGAATAAAAAAGAATTATTCTCCAGTGACAGCAAAAACAGGACAGAACTGTAAAATAACATCTCTGAAAGAACTGAAAATCAGTTTCAGTTCGAATTTTCCCATTTTGGTTTCGTCTTTTTTTCAGTTTTCTGCAGTTGTAGTTTAAATTTCAATTTTCTATCACTGCACTTTAGTCACCAGATTGGGTCAGGTTTCGACTTTCTGAGTGATAGCTGGTTCAAATTTTGAATATAATCAATGATTTTTTATGAAAATATTTTTATTAAATCAAATTGAAGTAAAGTTTTCAGGAAAATTGTGGACTTGCGAATTATGAATTGAATGAAATTAATTTTCAGTCATACTTCGAATTCGAAAACTAAAAAATTTTGTTATGATGATTTTTTGCCTAACATCAAAACCGAAAGGGCAATTTCAAATTTAAAGCCAATTCAACAATTCAAACTTTTCAAGTTATTCAGCTCCTTCAATTTTGATGTTGGGCAAAATGTAGGTACTATTTCAATTTATTTCTCCAGCTGAATTTTTCTCTGGAATTTTTTTGTTTCAACGTGCATTCATAGCCCCTTCAATTTCCAAATCAGACCAGAAATTATGAAAAAAGAATCTATTCAGTTTTTGATTTACTCCTCGCTCCCATGAGTGAAAATTATTTTCAATTTGATTTTTTTCAAAAAGGGGGTTGCCCATTGAATTTTAAAGATAGGCAACATGTTCATCTAACATTTTTCCTCAGTGATATTCAGCTCTATCGAAATCTCGTATGCACCACCACACACTGGACACCCTGTATGAATAGAACCGAAAAATACCAACGAAAAGGAGAAAAAACTCGAACGAGCAATCTGAGCCAAGTTAAACTAAACTACAACGTATAATTAATACGAGATAACAAATTGTCACAGTAAACGTGTGATCGGGGGAGGAGGAAGGAGGGTATACAACCGCAGGAATAGGTAAATTATATGTTAGTTGTCTTCTTTTACGCTTCTCGCGGTGAAAAAATACTGCCGTAAACTTTTAATTACAGGTTTCTCCGGTTTGATACTTCCTTTTTAGCGCGTTTATTAGGTAAAAATTACCCATTTCCTCAGACAGAGGAAAAAAACACTGAGATTCTTTTATACGAGTACGTCTAGTATACAAGAGTTTACACGTGTAAGTGAATTTTTGGAAACGTATATAGGAATTTGATAAAGTGTTTGATGGAGAGGATAAAAAAAATAGGTAGGCGGGGGTAATGGTCGTCGTACCATTTACGAGAAAAGAATTCGAAAGACGGCTGCGAATATAAATTTTCGAAGATATAGTCGGACTATGATGACCTCCCACGGTTTACTCGGTTGGCAATAGGGTCCTGGATGTGGTACACGGTTCGTGCGGTAATTTCGAATGTAAATAAGGAGGAGCGACGACGATTTACAACGACCAAGTATCCGACTCTATCTGTGGGGGTTACAGAAGGCCGCTGCAGCGTCTAATCGTTCTTCAAGTTCTTCGGCATCATCGGCACATTTTTCAAATATTTCGTCTTCTTTAAATGCGGTAACGTTCAAGGCGATGAATAGAAAACTGTATCGAGCCTAGGTCGTCTTCGGGTGTTATTTTTCAATACACGTTGAATACCGTAGCTCGGGAGAAAAAGAGAGAGAAGCTCGCGAGTCGCGACATACGAGTACGTGTTGTAATCGCCAAGAGTACTTTCATCGTTTAACTATATTATTTTTTTATTCCGTCTCCTTCTTTCTTTTCCTACTATCGAAAATCTTTCGCGTGCGAGAGAGAGGCAGCGACAAAGATGGAAAAAGAAAAAGGTAAAAATGGCCAGAGAAATTTACATCGCCGCTGGAACAACTGTGTCAGAATTGACAGGCTCCTGTGGAGATTCCCGAACGGGTTAGACCACTTTGGAAAGAATATAAAGCCACTCGACCTCCTACCATCAAAGGAACGTAATTCGCCCTCGGCTCTCCGCGCTCGCGCCGCAAATGCCTGCGTACGCGAAATTGCTGCAGCTGCCTATGCCTGCTCCTGCTGCTAGAATTTTCATTCTCTTTTCTATCTACAAGTAGGTGTCGGTGATCGATGAATGTATGCCTTGCCTTAAACCCATGATTCGGTTAGAGATTCGAATTCGCATCGTATTGAATAGGACAAAAATAAGGTGGTTGGATTTTCAAGTTTGCATTTTATACTTTTTCAAAATACCTTAAGTAAATTTTAATGATTTTTGATTCGAAATGTCTAACAGGTGCTGAAAGTTTTTGAAAGTGTTGGAAAATTCCTCCGCATTTGACAAATCGGCGCTAAAAATCGAAAAAGTGTTGAATTTGGCTCAATAATACTGCATTTTTAGCTCATAAATTATCACAATTTTTTTTCAATTCATCGTTTTAAAAAAATTGTAGATTTTGAACATCTTCTTCTGCAGAATTTTTTACCTTCGCTTCCCTCGAGTTTAATAAATTGTTTTTTTAACGATCTAATAAGGGTAATTTTTTATAATTTCAATTTGAATTACTTGTTTAGGGGGGGGGGGAGGGAGGATTAGCTCGTAAACTTGAGAAACTTCCTGAAAAAGATGTTACAAAATTTTGAAATTCCTGCAAAAGTGCTGAAGAAGTGCGAAATTTTATTAGACACCTTGTGGCAATTTGATGCTGTTTAGTGGAAGTATTATGTACCTATCTATTTATTGGATGAGGACGTAAAATGAAACACTTTTTTTTAGTTTTATATTTCGATAAATGCTGAAAATTGAAGTATTTTGGCCAAAATGTCAGGGAAATGATCAAAAGGGAAACAATTGATGATTCAAAACGCGCTTTCTCTCGAAAAGGAAATTCATGTAATTTTTTCGTATTTATCGCTTTAAAAACTTTATTTGTAATTTTTTCAAAACGACCTCGCCCCCCTCCTCCAAGAGTCCATTGAAAACGATGCGATTGATTTCATTGAACGAATAATGAGATTTAACGTTTGATAGGTAAACTCCTGTAAACTCCTAGAAAATTCGTAATTCAAAAGTTTTTCCTTTGAGGGAAAATTTGTGTAATTTTTTTATATTTATCGATTGAAACTGAATTCGCCATTTTTAAAATTGAAAACACGTCCTTCTCCCCCTACACATTCCTCCGTTGAAAGGAATAGCATATTTAGAAGCAACCTTTGGTTCAATTATCTGCACTTAGTGCGAGCATCAGCCGCTAAACAGTTGAAAGTTTTTCTAATTGCAATCATTAGTAGTGCAGCCAGATAGTCAATCGGGAAGGGGAGGGGGTCATCGCCAAAAAATTGAAATTTCGGGTAAAATTTTTTAAAATATCCATTATTTATCAGGAGAAGTAAAGTTTGGCCGAAAAGGGCATTTACCAGAAAAAACTTGAATTTCATCATTTTTTCCAACTTTTCAGCCGTCAAGAGGGGTCTAAACCCCTTGGACCCCCTTCTCCCTCCTCCTCCTTGAACACGCTACCGAGAATAGTTGATCCCTGGGTAAAAATTTCTGTCAAGCTTTCACCTTTCACTCACTCAGTAATTTTTTGCAATACAAGAGAAATTGCGATACAACTAATCTATTACGCTGATAGTCACTTTTTTGAACTGCGATTCTACTCGACTTGGGTTCTATTTCCAACCGATAATAATTCATCGAATAATAATTAATTAGATACTTGAAGAGTGTCTCGACGTCTACGCAGCAAAACCGATAAAAATATCATTGAAGATGCAAATGAAGGTATGAAAATTCATTTAGCGGCGTTGGCGAATTCGTTATCTTCTCTCGGTTGTCGGTTGTCGGCTGCGGTTGATGCTGATAGCCGAGTCGCTAGCGTTGTTAGAAAAATTTTCCAAATACGTTTCGTATCACGTTCGTTGTCGATGGCGATGGCGCGATAATTAACGATGCGAGATTGGTCGTTGAAAAGGAAGTTGCTGATTCAGAAAGTAAAAAAAATCGTACGCGGGTGCGTGTCTCCATTTATGTATGTGCAAGTGTATGTACGAGTATGTGTATGTGATGAACTGGTGATTTCATCGAGCAATATTTGCCAGTTCGGCTCGCGTAATTGAACCGACCGGGTGAATGGTAAATTACGAGTACATGCAATGTACGCAGACGACTCGATGTAAAAAAAAAAACCAGACTTTTCGAACGGATGAACGGGAATGCTTTTGTTTTTATATGTACTTTATTAATTACGCGTCGACGAGGAGTCGTGTTTTTATAATATAGAGCGTGTAGTGTACTGTTCGTATGTTGTGGTGCTCTGTGTATATGATTGTGTACGTGTGTGCTGTGGATTGTCGATGTACATACGAGTACGTATACGTAATACTACCGTACGTACATCTACATACGTGTACTCGCATCGTGGTGTAAGTGTAGGTAGTGTATGTTGCGAATATACTCGTACGAGTACGTCTACGTACGTATAATTCGTGTTGCTCGAAGTGTATGTGTATAATTTGCCGCGTATACGTAAGTACGTATGCACATAGCTACGTGTAACATACATTTCTGCTTAAATTGTAATTGTAACTAGTACAGTTCGCGGTGTTCGGTTCATTTTCACGTGGTGCGATGGTAATAAAAGTATTTTGGTTTTTTGTATTCGTCTGATCGACTGATCGACAAGTACTCGGAGTTCTATCGTTCTGTTTGACGTGGGTTTTCACCTCCATAGTCGTACTCGTACCTCGGTGTACCGGTACTTTTCTCGGATTTTAATTTTTTTTCTCTTTCTGCGCATTAACGCGATAAACGGTTAATCGTTGGGTTTCGCGATCGTATTCGAAATGACGAGGTGAATTTATGTGCGATCGGTGTGCGGAGGATTAATTTGCGATGATATAGTGCCTCGGCGTATGCTCGTCGACGTTGTAAACGTAATTACTACAACTCGTTTGAAAACATCCATGTCGAATGCCTGCCGTACTCGAAATTATGAAATTAGCGAGCGAAATTTCAAGGTAATTCGATCGAGTTTATGATTTTGGGGTGGAGGGTTTCGAGAAAGTTGGCAGAAATGTAATTTTTCAAAGATAAGCTGATCTGTGGTCCGAGATGTACCTTCAGTTTTGCATATTTCTACGGTTTGGGGACGTGATTGTCACATATTGTGAAGAATTTCGATAGATATCGAATGGTTTCAGTTTGGGAGATTTCTATGCTCAGTGTTGCCCCCTCAAGGGGCTTGGAAATGACCAGATGATTGAAGATTTCTCATTTTTCTGCTCAAAAGATCGAAGAATCATTAGAAATCATTCGATTGTTGAAAATTTGTTCAAAATCGATTATTCTTTTTGAAAATTGAATGGCTGGCTAGAAAAAGAGCGTTAGGGACAAAAAGGGCATTAGGTCCCTAACGCCCTTTTTCCAGCCACTAGCTGAAAAGAACATACGCTTCTCCATCATATAAAAAAAATTGAGGTTCGTAAGTGGTTCACTGATCCCTACAGAACAGTTTGAAGTACGTTCGTAATACGAAATTACGTGGAAAAAATGCTTTAATGGCAAAAATATTGGCTAAATTGGTAAAATTACAACAACTGGGCTATTTTGTTCGTAGGTATTGAAAAAAATCAAACTTGTTTTTCTTCCTTTAGTTTTAAATTTCAAAGTTGTTGCGATTTTATTAATTTTTAGTCAATATTTTTGCCCAGTAGAGCATTTTTTCCACCCAATTTCGTATTACGAACCTTTAAAATGTGCTCAGAGTATTATATAAACTATCAGAAATCATAATTTTTTAAAATTTGAAAACAAAAAAATGAGGCTGGAAAATGGGGCGTTGAACGCCTTCTAGGAAAGTCGTAATAAACCTCCCTCTATTGGAGTGATTCCGATGAAACTTGCATGAAATGTAGCTGAGGGATGGGGCTAATAAGTGACATGAAAAGATTGTTGGTAACATCACTGAGTATAAGTATTATGTAGTTTCAAATTTTCAAACGTGTTTTTCTCAAAAGTATACTTTTGCCATAACGCCCTTTCTCTAGCCAGCCCTTCAATTTCTGGATTGTTGAAAATTTGTTCAAAATCTAGCATTCTTTTTGAAAATCAGTCTACGATTTTGTGAAAAATTGCTAAAAAAAAAAACTAACGTTTTAAGGCCATTAATGACCACATTGGACAAAGCTGATTAAACGTGTAAAATTTTAATAGCCATTTCAACATTGAAAAATCAAATTTTACCAGAATTTTTTTTGAAATCGCCATATCAAAATGACGAATTACTAAAACGTGGCAACAGCTGATTTAAATGTTTTGGAAATCGTGATTCAGACGATTTTTTATCATTTTTAAACAGGTAACGATGAAATGAGCTGATTTTGGAAATACTTGATGATTTTTGTGATAATTTTCACTCCTCTGTTACTGTGAAAGCAATCGCCCATTAGAGTGAATCAGACAATGATGAAATTTCACGCGAACTATACGAGTAGCAATGAATAATTTGTTTTCGAAGAGGATTTGCTATTATTTTATCTATATTTATCATAAAAATAACCTCGTGATGGTTGTGGCGTTATTTCCGCGATATTTTGCGATACGTGAAACAGAAGGTTGTTAGTGTGCAATGTATTTCTACGTATGTTACTGCTCATTAGGCAGGATATGATAAATGCAAGGTATTACATTTTTGTGATTTTTTCCCCACTTGTGGTAGCACTTTTCAAGTTGGAGTTTGAATTCACCCATATCAAAGATGAGCTTTTTCTGCCCTTTGAGAGGGATTCTGCATGATCTACGAATTAGAGTCTTTTTTAAAAATAATTTTTTATTTTTTTTACCCGCAAAAGTTTCCTTGAGGATATCTATCTTGAGGTAAAAATTGAAAAATTTGAGCTCCTGAATCTATTTATGAGAATGAGTTTTAAATCTGGAGGCATATACGAGTATACAGGGTGGTTCATTTACAAAGTTGATGGTTTTGAAAGTGAAAAAAATAACCGTAAGCTTTTTATTCAGTACATACAGATTTTAAATCGTTAGATATATTTTAGGCGATAGTTTGGTAGCCATGTGGAGTTGCCTTGGTATTGTGCTCCACGTCAATCTCGAAAACTAAGTCTCGTAGAAAAAATCTACTAGCTCATATGAGAAAGAGAATTTCAAGCTCTGCAACTTTGATTTTTAGCATTTTTTTTCATAGGACCTTTAGTTTGACCAGAAAATTCATGTTTATGGAGAATTTGGTTCATATACAAAGTCGATGGTTTTGGAAATGAAAAAAAAAAAAATTTAAATATGGATTTTCTGACCAAAATAAGGATCCTGCGAAATAAATGCCAAGAATCAAAATTGTAGACCTTGAAATTTTCTTTCTCCACTATGCGATTAATTTTTTCTTAGGAGGCTTAGTTTTAGTGATTTTTCAGTCAAAATTCTTAATGTAGAAAATTCATATCAAATTTTGGACTTTGACAACGAAAATCACCAAAACTAAGCTTTCTAGAAAAAAACTAAGCAATTATTGCAAAATGAAAATTTCAAACTGTACAATTTTGGTTCCTAGTATTTTTTTTCTGAGGAGCTTAGTTTTCGTGATTTTCGCAGTCAAAGTTCGTAATATAAAAAATTAATATCAAATTTTGAACTTTGACTGAACAAATCACGAAAACGAAGCTTTCTTGAAAAAAAGTCATAGATTTCTACTGAAAGAAAATTTCAAGCTTTACAATTTTGATTCGTTGCACTTTTTTCGCAGGACTCGTAATTCAACCAGAAAATCAGTGTTTTTAAATCAGAAACGTATCATTTTTTTTTAAATTTCAAAACCATCGATTATGAATATGGGCCACCCTGTATGTACTTCCTTTACATTGCTAAAAATTGGCTGAAAATTTACAGATAGGTGTTTTTTGGAAATTCGTACGATACTTTGAAGTTGTATGATGTGAAACTATGCATCCGATGGAAAATTTTCTTATAAATGCTTGTAGAGGAGAAATTTTGCAACTTGGATCTAAGTCGTTTTATTTTCTTTTTTAGAAGAAAAAAGTATGTAAAAATATTGAACTTTTACTCGAATCAATTTTGAAAAATGAACGATGTACATGGTGGGGGGGATTTAGTTTCATATCTCAATATCATCGATTGCAATATGGCTTGAAAGAGTTGTGCAATGAACCAAAAGTCAATACGATAACGTTCTTTTTTTGTCAATTACTGTGGCGATATTTTCTGATGACATCGTGTAAGGCACTAAAAAGGAAATTCGGGGAAGAAGACGGTGATTATTTTTCTCGAAAATAAACATCCAAAATGAATAATGAGCTCTAATGTACCAATCTTATCATTTTTTTTATCCAGAAAAATCGATTTATAATTATTTTCACGAATTCCAGGATTTGATAAAGATAGATAAAACTTTATCTTTGATTAGATAATGCTTTAGATTCGTGTTATTTCAATATTACCAAAAGTCGAGGTCCAAATGTACTCGTAGGTATCTAAAACGTAACTAAGTGTGGCGAAGAGTCGAGAGAGGTATTGAAGAGATTAGAGTTGGTAATAGCTCGAGAGCGTAATTCGTTATCGAGTAAAATTTCTTTCGTAATTGGTTCGTGTTTTGGAACAAAAATTTGAACATTGAAAACAATAATTATTGAATATTTTATACGTCGCGTCGTGTTCGTGATGGAGAAATAAATTTTTTTGTGTACATATTTACGTACTCGTAGAAGTGTATCGTATCCCTAGGTACGCGTGAAACGAGTAGTTTATATTAAAATTGGTGCTGTTTCAAACGCGTTCGTATAATTAAATTATCACGTAAATGTGTTTCACGAATATTAAATTTACCATTTTGAAATCTCGAAAACCGTAATCGCCAAGCTGTGGAGTCTTTTGTTCCCCCAATTCAATCAAATCGCTGACGTACGTATCAAAGTTCGATATTGATTGTGATTACGGAACCCATATGACTAACTTTTATTTTCCCCGATTATTTTTCAGTTTTCGATTTCCAAATGCAAATTTTTCCAATTGGAGGAGGTATCGTTTCAAACGTCTTGTTCCGTTTCGTTCTTAATTTTGATATTAGTCGTCTGAGTCGTTAGGCGAGTGATATGAAATCTTTTTTCCAAGCGAACCACTATGGATCGATTTTTAGCTGATTTCCGAGAATCGAAGATCAGCTATTGAATTAGACCCGATGATTTTATGGTATTTCTTGATAAATTTTGTCAACACGATAAGTCTCTTAATAATTGAGGGAATGAGCTGAAATTTTCATGAAAGGTTCAGTACTATTAGGAATAGAAACTTGAATTTTGAGATAAATCCGCGAACCAGTTCTCGAGATACTCAGGATTGAAACTTTTAAAAGCTTCTAACACCTGAAATAAAGCAGTTACGTGAAATATGCATATAACCTTTTTAGCAGTATTTGAAAAGATGCACAAAAAATGTTATATACAATTTTCATTTTTACGAACCGGTTCTCGAGTTATTCGCGATTGAAATTTTCAAAAGCCTCAAACACCTAAATTAAAGCAGTTACGTAAAATATGTAAATAACCTTTTTGATAGTACTTGAGAAGACGCACAAAAAAGGTTATATACAATTTTCTGTTTTATGAACCGGTTCTCAAGATATACGTGACGGAAAATTTCAAAACTTTGTTTCAATCACGTAGTGAATTCGTTTGAAAAAACTGTCCACAAATTTCTTCGCATAAAAGACATGGAAAATAAAGCAATTTTGGGAAGTTCCTGCTGTAATTTTGCATTTCCCTAATATGTATCAAAAATTAAATGTTAATAGGGGTATTTACATAATTTTGAACGTATTATTTTCGTACGTGTATAATTTCTATGCTAATACTAAGGTGACATACGAGTATTGTAAATTAACGTGTATTCCGAAAAAAATGCAGGGAAATATTTAATGACGAGTAATTGTAGAGTGTCGTGTATTCATTACGATGTACTGACAAGCTTTTTCCGCGTACGATATTATAAAAAACTGAAAAAAAATAAGAAGAAAAGGAACACCGGTGTGTATTTAGTGCACGTTAACGAGGGGTTATTTCGAAATTGTGTACGTTGTAACTACGCAATGCTTGTTGGTTCGTTCTTTCCAAACGACGTCAAAATATTTTCGTGTTTCTTCATTTGAAAAAGACCAAGTTCCCCGTTCGTTTCGCCATCGCGAAGCTGAAAAATTAGCGAGGCTCCTCGCAAGGTCGATTATATACACTAGAAAAGGAATCTAGAATAATGAACTCGATGAAGGATGCGAATTCTGCTCAGCTCGGCGGTGTTGAACAGTTGATATGTCGTATGTGGTATGGTGTGCGACTGTGCGAGTGTGTTATATTGTTATTGTAGGTTTTGTATGCGCTATAGAAGAGTTTTTATTCGATGCGAAATCGCGATTTTATAGTCAACATTGTTGTCAGCGTGTGTATATGTGTGCATGTGCGAACGTGTATAGAAAAGAAAAAAAGCCAGTGTGCTTCGACGTCGTATAATCCATTTTTTTTTCATCCATTGTGCCATGTTTCGTCATCTGTTTTGTGCGAGAATGGTGCTATACAATGAGAGGAGAATTATTCGTACTGTGGCGTTGTGATTTGAAAATTTTCATCATTCAGAGACTCGCCATGTTGGAGAAGGTTTTGCTAAGCGAAGATGATTCTTTATTCATGACGAATGGGAAGATTGTAGGGGTATTCTTGTTTCCAAAGAGACCATACCTAGTTTCGGTTTCGTAATTGACTTTTTATCTCTGCGGAGATGCGATTGTAATGGGGACGTATTCAAAATCGTCTTTTATTTCGGGCGTTTTTATGTGGAACTTGATTTTCTTGATTGCGTTTTGTTGTTTGTGATTTTTTTGTGTTTTGCAGTGGAATATTTATGATTGGTGAGGAGGGTTTGAATGAATTTTGATCTGGGCTAGAGTAATTTGAAGAAATGAATTGCAGTGGGTTTGGTTTTTCTTATGTTTTAGCTTTGGGTTTTCATCAAATTAGTTTTGATGAATAGTTATAGGGTAGCCTGCATAAAAAGTCGATGTTTTTGAAAATTAGAAAAAACTGGCTGGCAAAAATCTCGAAAACTAAGCCTCCTAGAAAAAATCTAATCGCTCTTAGCAGAAAGGAAATTTCAACCCTTACAATTTTGATTCTTAGCATTTCTTTCGTAGTACCCTTAGTTTAACCAGAAAATCCATGTTTGTGGAAAATTTGGCTCATATTCAAAGTCGACGGTTTTGGAAACGAAAAAAATTACCTTAAATATGGATTTTCGGGCAAAACTAAGTGTCCTACGAAAAAAATGATAGAATTCAAAGTTGTAGAGCTTGAAATACTCTTTTTCATTTGAGATAACGGATTTTTTTCTAAGAGGCTTAGTTTTCGAGATTTTTGAAGTCAAAAGTTGTTTTTTTTTTATTTTCGAAATCATCAACTTTCTATGTGAGCCACACTTGATTATGGTGATTTTGAAAAGTCATAAATTTTGTTCAAAAATGTCAAATAATTGAAAATTTTATTGAAAAAAATACATTTTCTTATCACTTGAAAATTGCTTTCTCGTGAGATCGCCTTATGGCCTGCAAAAGGTCATACCCAACTTGAAAAATAGCTAAGTACTGCATATTCAAACGCAGCACTAGGATTCAGGCATCTTTTGATCCATAACCTTTTGCTTCCCACACGACGATAGACGAACATGAATGAAAAGAACGAAAAAAGCGTTAAAAAATTTCCCAAAGGTCACAAAGGTCGTAAAGTTTTGCTCGAACAACGTCGTATCATGTACCTCGTGTTGTAAATTTGTAAAGGGTGCTAACGATGGGTGGCTGCTGACTAAAAGAGTGATTACTTTGCCAATTCGATTTCCTGTCTTTGATGTGGGCGCCAATTCGATTCAAATCTATCGAATTTTCTATCCAAAGACAGCAGGCAAAAAATACTTCCATAGGAATTGAATGAAAAGAAGACCGAATGATGGATTTTTTTCAAAACTGACGAATACAGTTCTATCAAACAGTTGGACGTCGACTTGAAACGTGAAGATTTTGGGAATCCACCCAGTTATTCCAAAGGGAAATTTTACCATGCTGATTAGAATTTGTTCATTGGTTCAATTCATTGCCTATTCGAGAATGATAATGGTGGACGTCAATTGCCTGAATAGAGATAATTTAGATGAGAGTGGAAAAATACACGTTTAGATGAGGAATGATGACACCACTGATGTTAGACGAGGAATCATTGTTCATGGATGAAGACGAACTTACTCATCGTGAAAAACCTGAAGTTGATCACGTTGATTATTTGATTGAGAAGTTTTATCAAGAGATAACCGAATACTCGTCCATGTTATTTGAGTGAAAATTGGAACGATAATCATCAGGGTTGCTCAATGGTCGGTCATGTACGAATATTATGATTTGAATGAGTCTAAAATCAGTTACGAATACTCCTGCAGTTTCTGGAATGTAATTTTGGCTTCAATTAGCGTCCATCCTTCTACTCTAAGGAACGTTATGATGAGACATGAGCCTATCTGCTCTGTCAAGACGATTTACTGCTTTTTTCTAAACAGTATCTTAGATCGTAGTAAATAATTGACTCATGAGTGGCTATTAATGTGAGACGATTCCTGTTCATTTTCCCGAATCCACTTTCCCGAATGACTTTTTCCCCTGAATAACCGATTTCCGGAATCCATTTTCCCGGATAACACCTTTCCCGAATAATTACGTAACATTTTCTTCTAATACACTAGTTTTTGTGTTAAATATTTCCATGGAAAGGTATTTAGTTGATGCCGGAGAAAGCCAAGAAAGGCATATCATAAGTAATTTCAAAAATCACAGCGGTGGCAACAACTGAGAACAGAAAGTTGATCAATCCAGGTCTTTATGTTGGACTAACCGAAGTTCAAAAAGAACAAGGTTACACCGAAATCGCAATATCTGAATTGAGTATAAGTCGGCGTGTTGAAGCAACCTCAAAGAGAAAAAGGATGGAACTTCAGAACAGAATATCAGAAATTGTGAGATGGCAAGGGCAATGAATTAATTAGCTTCCAACCTTATCTCATAGCATTAGTAAATAAATTCGTATACTAAAACTTCATTTATTAAAGAAAAAAATTCGGGAAGAATAATATTCAGGAAAATGGGATTCGGGAAAAAAGTTTCCGGGAAAACGGTTATTCGGGAAACTGGATTCAGGAAATTGGTCGTGTACCATGTGAGACATGTGTGAAAATCAACGTCAGGTCAAAGAAGTACTAAATATAAATCAAATGCATTGATTTCAATGAAAATTGCGTACGTGACTGCTGATTAACGTATGTAAATACCTACGTAAACTTTTTTTTGGCAAATTTTCTCAAAGTTCGAACTCGACCAGAGAGAAATCCTCTTATCTTCGCACATGTTCTATCATTAGATTTGAATCTATTGTTACTTCGCAAACCCCAATGTATTCTGTGAAAGGTCAGGTCTCCCCCTTGTAATTTGTTCTATTGTTATTATTGTTACGAAGGCAGATGGTGCGATAGGATAGCAGTGCTCTATTAACAGTGATAGGTTCTTGCATGGTCGGAGTTTTCAAAATTTGGTCGATGAATGGTCTGTATTGCGTCAGTATTTCGTTCAATTTCTGTCCCTAGAACAGTTACCTAGAGTTTGAATGTGTTAGTTTTGGAAATTGGTTTGGTCGTGAGATGACAGTGGGATCAAGGAGGAGTTTTATGTAATGCACGTAGGACTCTGTTGATGTCTCATGTGATTCTGGTACATTTACCCGAATCCAGTTTCCCGAATAACCGTTTCCCTGAATACCATCACCCCGAACACTGAATTCCCGAATCCGTTTTCCTCGAATGTGTTTTTTTACACAATACCTACTTTTTTCCAAGACCATAGCCGAAAGGTACAGGCTTAAGGCTTCCAAGAAGCATATAATGATCCTGAAGATCGCTCGACCAGGCAATCCAGTCACATGATGCCTTCTCTTGCATATGTTCCTGTTGCTGAGGTCCGACCATTATTCGAAATTTTGCGGGATGAAGCTCCAGACGACTTCTTATCAATTTTATTATACTTCATTTTTTTAGCAAAATAATTCGGCAATCTCGGGAAGATTAATATTCAGGAAAACAGGATTTGGGAAAAACTCTGTTCGGGAAAATGGTAATTCGGGAACTGTCTCTGTAGATGTAGGTGACAAACGAAGGATGGTCACTTCCTGGAGAAACCCTCAGAAAATGAAATCGTTTGTTTCTTCAAGGCAACGAGGAAAGAGTAATTATTGTTTAATTTCTGGATGTTTGTATACAGAGGTTTTCTCCAAGATGATACCCCTATAATTTGCGAACGAAGCTAATAATGATGAGAAAATTACTTATTCGTGTCTCGTAGAATATAAAATGCGTCATTTTTACGTAATTTTGATGTGACAGGTGAAAAATTGATATCGTAACGATGGAAGGGCATGTTCAGGTACGAATATTTCAGGTGCATCACATTTAGGGCAATAAATGAAAATGAAATTGATACTGGGTCGAATTTTGATAGCATTAAATACGAAATATTAGACTTTTGCAAAAGAGTTAGTCTTGTTTATGTAGCTAGATCGTGGCGTTTCTGCAAATTGAAGACGAGCCAATAAACGCCGAAAGTTTTTCTGACTTTGGGAAAACGCGTAATTTTTTGCACGTTGGTCTCGATACGGAAAAGAAAAATTTGCGCATTCTTGCGAGTCGGTCGGGTGTGGAGGGGGGTCGAGATAGTATATGTTGTGTTGTACGTACGCACACAGTCGCACACATATAGCATACACATATATTATATGGTACTCTCACAGGGATAAATTAACGATCGATGGTCGGCCCCGTTTACCCGTTCGCAATGCCCCCCTCGTGCGTGTGTGTTTGTGAACTGTGTAGAAGTACATGTACGTATACGTATGTATATATATTCTTTCACATTCATTTATCATTCTGGCTGGCTGTGTGTTCGTTTTCCCATTCTTCCCGTCCTTCGGGTTCGGTGTTACCGGCATTTGCGCCAGCCTTAATGTTTCTACCCCTTCGAAAGTTGAAAATTGGTTTCGTCCGATCACGTTATTTCAAGCGAAAGAATGTGTGTACTCTCTGCTTCGCGCGTAGTGTAATGGTTTGGCGCGCATTTACGTTACACAGCCTATGTAGGTGCGACGTTGCCACGTCGTCTAGGTTGTCTATGTGTTGAACCGGGCCGGGCACCGGGACGACGTACGTATTTATGCGGTGTGCCGTAACGTGCAACCTTCCTTTCATGACAGTCTTGTGCTGTAGTAGCGAAGAGTACAGTCGAGTGTTGAGTTTGTTGGTCGTGTACGATGATGGTTTAAAAATTTTTTTTTTTCAATGCAATATTGAATAGCGGTGTTTAGTTGCAGACTTTTTGGAGCAGACGTCGTTGAGTTTTTGACAGTGTTCGTTCTTGTCTCTTGTGCTCGGTGTACATCGACGATTGTTATAATATAAAGTTTCAAGTTTTTTTTTTTTTTTTCTGTTGTATACTTCTTGTTTGTTTTATTCAGTCGCCATTTTTTTTTTTTTTTTTTTTTTTTATTTTTTTTTTTTTTTTTTTTTGGCCCCATTTTTTTTTTTTTTTTTTTTTTTGTAATCACACGATACAAATCTTCTTATGAATTTGTTGTTTGCACGCAATAAAGCCAAGTATTTTACTTGAATCGCAATGGTTATTTTATTCTTCGTTATCATATTGCGAAAAATGGATCGGAGTTGGATAATACGGAAATAAGTTTTATTTCTTCTCAGGTGGCATTATCGATTGCCAGTTGAAGGGATAATCGTACAGATGGACGGATTTGTTTCATTTTCTTGAGTTTTATTATTTAGTTCGAACTTGAAGGACTATCTAAGGTTGTATCTACCGGATGTTATACTCGTATATGTACTAGCCTATCGATTTTTTTTCTCTCGAACGAGGTGATGAATTGGAACGTGATAGGCCGAGTATTTGCAGGAATCGTCTTTTGGTAACCATGTAGTTGGATGGTCACTAGGCTGGATTGCCGATGGTTAGAATTACACGTGGCATGGCAGTGGCGATAATTCGTAGTTGAATTTTATTGAAGTGCGTGTTTGTTTGAGACTGAGTTTTGGTAAATTGAATTTTAATTGATGAAACGTGTGTATAATTCTTTTCACTCGAGCTTATCGAGGGAGTGAGTCGATGTACCATCAAAGAACTAAAGATTACATTGGAGGGCAAAAAATCGAAAATTTACGTCTGAAATTAAATTTTTCGTACGGGAATATGATAAATTTCTTGCCATTTTTGGAGGAAGGGGCACGCTGTCCCATCAGCCTCCCTCCCTGTTAGATCTAGCCCTATGGATTAATGCTATAGAAAGTTTCACGAGGAAAGTGAGTCGTCATAGCGAAGTATGGTGGAAAATTTACTGTAACGCTGGCTACTACGCACAATTTTTGGTTTTGGTCCTTGAAAGGTCAAGGAGGCAACAGGAAAATTGTGTTGTACAATGTCTCTGGTTGATTGATTCATTATTTGAGCATTGAGCCAGCTGAAATAGGTCTCATTTTGTTCAGTTCAAACGACGATGTGGTTGTAATCGTGTTTGATATCGTTAACCTTGTTTTCTTTATTCATTCGACGATTAAAAATCATATTTTTATTATATATTCACGCGTTGTATCAATTCTGGAATCAGAGTAAAGATTTCTTTCGATGATTACGACCATATGAAAGTCGAGTACGAGTAGGTAACAGTTTTTTGTGAAGCAGCTGCCGGATCTTGGAACCGATGAACTCGTTGAAAATCGAATAAAATTAAATGTTTGGTTGTACAAAGACTTGATTACTCGAAGCGTAAAAAAAATCGTAATTGATAATTATCATTTTCGAAACGACTACGTCTAGGTACTACTAGTTGAATAATCGTACGATCTACGTAGAAGTCGAAAAACTTCCATTTTTTTTTTCAATACTTCGCCGCCACTTTTATAAGCCTGCGGTCATCGTGTGAAACCTGTTTGGCTGTTTCGATATTCGTTATTCTTATCGCAATAACGTTGCAGGTAGGAGTCGAGCTAACAAAATTCGGCTCGGATTCAGAATTTAGTCGTTATGAAATTGGAATTCGAACGATAACTCGTTATGTGCGATGATTTTACAAGGATGAGCAATGGCGTCTTGAGGTTAACGAAGGTGTAACAAAAAGCACTAGGTGGGGTGGGGTACAGATACATGTCAAGTCCTATCGAATGTTCCTTATGTAATGGTTCCTAAACGAAATGAAAAATTATTGAAAATAGTGTAAAAGTTGCTAAAATATGATTAATATTTTAAAAATATACGGGGTGGCTCATTTATAGGGTCGATGGGGCTGAAAATGAAAAAAAAAACACTAATTGCAAAAATCTCGAAAACTAAGTATCTTAGGAAAAAAACTAATGGTACATACATGAAAGAAAATTTCAAGCTCTACATTTTTCATCCCTTGTATTTTTTCGTAGCACCCTTAGTTTGGCCAGAAAACTCATGTTTATGGGAAATTTTCGAAAAGTCAATAATTGCAAAAATGAAACTACATACTTTGACTGCAAAAATCTCGAAAACTAAGCTCCCTAGAAAAAACCCGGTTATCATGGATCAGAAGGAGAATTTCAAGCTCTATAATTTTCATTATTTTTATTTTTTTGAAGTACCCTTAGTCTGGCCAGAAAATTCTTGTTTATGGGAAATTTTTGAAAAGTCAATAATTTCAAAAATGAAACTACATATGTACTTCGACTGCAAATCTTGGAAATTAAGCATTTTAGAAAAAAAACCTATTAGCTCTCATGAGAAAGAGAATTTCAAGCTCTACAATTTTCATCCCTTTCCTTTTTTTCGTAGTACCCTTATTTGATCAGAAAATACTTCTTCATGGAAGACGTACTATAAGTCAATTGTTTTAAAAATTTGGGGGGCTACCGCATCGACGTTGTAAATTTTTCATAAAATATGGATTTTCTGGTCCAACTAGGGGTTCTAAGAAAAAAAATCAAGGGATGAAAATTGTAGATCTTGAAATTCCCTTTCTCCTGTGAGCTATTAATTTTTTCCAGGGGGTTTGAATGTCGAGATTTTTGCAGTGAAAGGTTTTTTTTCAGCATTTCGAGTATCTGGAAATGGTTACTACATACTTACTTCCTAAAAATTGTTGAAACTTGAAAGGATATCCAAATTTTAAGAAAGTGTGAGCTTAAAAGTTTCGTTAAAGTTGACGCAGTTCCTTTGAAAATGAAATTTTATTGAATTTTGAATAATCATGCCCAGATGTTTATCGCCTAGTACCAGATTCAAACGTGAAAACACCCAAATCAATATTTTTGAATACTTGTACCTACTTGTATATCTAGATAAGAGAAACTACGCACACCATTTATTATTTTCCGAAGAATCGCCAACCCAGCGAAAAAAATCACTATCTCAATTCTTATCATCATCATTATCACGAAATATTTAAAGTGGATGAGGGGATTTTCCACTATGGTGTTGGCCGGCTCATTTGAAAACGTTGTACAAGTAGATAGCATATCAATATAAATTCGAGTACCTATTGCGTATGTATTTTATTCCTTTACTCATTGTTACGACTACGAGCGATGATAAGATTGAATTGGTTTATAAATTCGTCGTCGTACGTACGTCAATAGCTCAGTGGTCGAGCTCGAAAATATAGTCGCAATTTTCATAATTTATCATTGTATTCTGGTGGTAATTCGAATTATGGATATTTTTGTTCTCTTGTCGAAAATGTATGTGTCCTCTATTCGTTATAGGGCATCTAAACCGATGTTATTTTTCGACAGCGTACGTACGTATTTTTTTCACGTATTTTTTTTTCTTTTGCGAAAGAGGTTAATTGAAGTAAATTGTTGTGAAAAGATCACGACGTTTGAGTGAGCCAGAAAATTGACGTAAATACCATCCCACAACCAACGGTTCTATCGTATGAGCGTTTTCTTCGTGCATATGCCAGCGTAACAGAACAGCACCAGCAGCGTGGCGGTTTAAATTTAAATAAAATTAATGCCGAAGAGAGCTTCTCTTGTTGGAAATTTACGTTATGTATCGAGTTCGTCGTGGTGTTCTTTTCTTATGAAAATTAAGCAGACTGCGGAGATGTGAAAGGTCTGCTGGAAATTGTATAGTTGTTTTTTTTGGTAAACACGTGCCGGTACTTTTGAATTGAAATAAATTTGATGCTGTTTGTTAGATACGTAAGAAGGTATAATGCGGTGTTATTTTGGAACGTGCGAAAAAAGAGCAGAAAAACTTTTCACAAGTTTGTCGTCTATGAAAAAGCAAGTTAGGTGAAACTGAACGAAGCCAAAGATACAGAACAAGGTTATTTTATAGTTCGTGTTCAAGTTTTCAAGATGAAAGCGTGTAAATCCGGGTCCACATTGGTGATTCAATATATGTTCGATGATGTGGAAGTGTCCACCATTTTTTTTTATTGGTTCGTTATTCGTTACTGAGCGTTTTTTTCAGCGTTTACGTGGGATAAATGGTTCGTGTGTGAGATGTTCGTCAAAGTAAATCAAATTGATTATTGCTAAAGAAATAAATTTCGAATTAAATTCTCTTATCAACGTTGATGTGGAATGATAATTAATTGTCTCATCGGTACAATGGAATTACTATTGAATCGTTTTGAGGAGTGAGATGCTCCTATGGTTCATCATTTTCCCCATTTTTTGATATTTTTCCGATACATTTAGACCACTTACCCCTTTCTATGGTTCATTCGAGTTTTCCATACAGGAACTCTGAACATTCATATACCTAGCTCGTAAATCAACGATGCTTTCTTCAAAGACGAATATAAACTTGCAAATTATGTAGATTTCCAGCAAATTTAGCCCTATTAGCATTACAATTTTTTCGACGAAATGCGTCGAGTCGATTTCCTTGGTTGGTTCCATAAAATATGAGTATTTCGACGGTATTATTTATAGAATACATTTAATTCATATACTTACGACGACGTAAGTCTCCGTACGTAGTGTGTATTTTTACGGCGTATTAGAGTAGCTGAAAAAAATTACACGTACGAGGTGGTACGCCTAAGTGTGTATTTTGTTACGTAAATGAAAAAATTAAAATTCGCACGGATCCAAGTTATGTAATATACGTGCAATTTTTGACGTCGAATTGATTATGCGTGTACTTATCGACAAGGTTACGCAAAGTCATCGAAATTACAAAAAAAGTTATCGATTCGTAAAACTGGTTTGTACGTATTGGAAAAAATTTACAGATATGGTGTCTTCGAAAAATAAACGATGAAAAATCAAGTATATCTAAGTAAGCTGTTGAGAAATTTCGTAAAAATGGATAATTTTGTGGCTTTTTTGGAGGAGGGTATCTTTCAAATTTCTTCATTATCTCTGATTGTAATTTTGTGTGTAAATAGATGTAAATTTTCAACACAAATTGGCTCTTCTCGAGTTTATTAGTTTGGTCATTTTGATTTAAAAAGGGGTAGTGAACTGACTAAGATTCCTGTTGGCATTCCCTTATTTCTATTCTTGGTTTAAAGTTCCAATTTAATCTAACAATTTATCGTAAAATACGTAAATTTGACCTCTCATCCTTTGAGTCAGTCAATTTGTCGAGAAATCGTATTGAAAAACGAAAATTACGAGAAAAATTCTTATGGAGAAAATTCCTTAGTTAGGGGTACGTGTCAGGGGTTCCGAATTGACAGTTCCTCAATTAATTTTCAGTCAGATCACTTTTTATTGAACTACATATGAGGACAGGAGTTTCATTTTACATTTTCAGGCATCTAGTAAATTTTTATAAGTTTTGTAAAATCTGATAGAATATTGAAAAGTTATGGAAATGATAAATAAACTTTCTGTAACTTTCAATATTTTGTCAAAGTTGCAAAATTTATAATAAGTTTAATGAATTTTTCATCTCCAATTTTTTTAATCGATTCCCCCCCCCCTTTATTCCTAGCCGTAAAAATTTTTCCAAAAAACTGATTTTTAGAAAATTTGAAAACCGATATGTGTTAACCATATAGGTTGGGGAGGGTGAACCATAAAACCTATAATGACTAAGCTAATAAACCACTGCACATTAAAAAAGTAATAATTTTTAGCATGTGATAAGGCAAAATGTATTATAATTTTTTTTAAATCAAGGCCAACACTTTGAATGATTTTTTTCTGAACGTACGTACTTTTGAAACTTCTCAACTTGTGATATCAAAATTTGGCTAATTTTCTCTCAAGTTGAATTTTGTTCCGATTGTTTTGATTTTGGGATATCTGCTTCATTTTTAGTTGAAATTGTTTACAGAGATATTGAAATGTAGGTAGTATGAGTCAGAACTGATTTTAGAATTTCCTTTTCATGATTACATTTTTTAAAATTAATTTTCACCTATATTTAGGGGCGAACTGAAGTTGGTCTGATAGGAGGGGATTTAAAAGTTTTGATTTTGATAGAATCTTTTTGGATTTTGTGACTTCACATGTAATTTTTTGGAATTTTTCCCCCTTAAAATCAAAGGTGGACAAAATCATGAAAATCATGATTTAAATTATTGGGCTGAATGATTTCAAATTCAATGTGATGATTCAGAATCATTTTTGTAGGAATTATTTTTAATTTTTATGAAAAAAAGACATCTATGTGTAAATCAAATCATTTTTATTGCAGGTGCTGTCTAATATTGTGTGAAAAAATGAAGTATATAATTTTAATGACTTTTCTTGGTGTAAAATATCATTTAAATCACTAAAATCACGATATAAATCGAGATGAAATAGAAAGAAATACCCAAATGAGAAGAAAGGTGTGACTGTCTGAAGCTATGAATTTCATAAATATGCAGACTGGTTAAAAATAGGTTAAAATTTTATTTTTTTTTGTATTTTGATGATTTTTTTGAATCATGATTTTGCTCATCTGTGCTCTAAATGCAGAATTTCCCATATTTTCCCAGAAAAAATCCCCCTCCCCCCGGAATCCCCTGGCTAACCCCATACTACTCATGAAAGTATAAAACATAAGATATGGTTTGGCTCTTTCTGCTAAGGCAAACTGAAGTCTACATTACAGTCTGACATACTGTATGACTTAATCCAGTTGTAAGTTCAAAGAGTCGTCTCGTGAAATGTCTAAAAGCCAAATTTTGAAACAATCTGAATTTTTCCACGTTCAAAAGTCAACTGATCACTTGATAAAAAATTTTCAAAATAGAAAAACTCAGAATTTCTGAAATCTTCCAAGTCCAAAAAATCGTTCGAAAAGTGAAAAAATTTTCAAGTCCAGAAAATCTAAAATAGCTTGACAAAATGTCAGAAAGTTAGTGTGTTTTCTGAAAATTGACAAGTCCAAAAAGTCCTAAGTGTTTGACAAAATGTCCAAAAGTCTGCATTATCTCTGAAATTTCTGTCCAAAAAGTCAGTGGAAATCTGAACATTTTTGTAAGCCCAAGAAGTCTGCTTGACGAAATGCCTAAAAATTACCACACACATGAAATTTGGTCACTTTTAAAGTAACTTTGTTACTATTTTGCATGTTGGTCACTTTTTGTCACTATTTTCCCAAAATGGTCATTAAAGTCACTTTTTCCAGTTTTTTGCCAATGTCGTATTGATAAACAACAAAAAAAAATATTTGGAAATGACTAAAAAAAATTAGCATGTACCTGGTTGTTTTTTCCTAAAATTGAAAAATCAAAATTTTCTTTCATTTTGTTGCATAAATTTTTTTTTCAAATATCTGACAAATTCAACTTGCCCGTCCTTAACATGACAAAAAATTTGCTCGAAAAAAAAAATCATAAAAATTCAGACCTGCTTAAATTTTTTTTTGGTGGGTTTGATTTTTGGTCACTAAAGTCCCTAAAAAAGTTATTAAAAATTTTCCAAGTTCAAAAAGTCTAAATGGTTTTTCTGACAAAATGTCTAAAAGTCAGTGTGACGGAATTTCGTGACGTTTTTCGCTTGTTTGGTCATTGCAAAATCATAGCCTATGCTAAAAGGCCCGCACTTTCGTATGTTTTCCTATTCAACCTCAATGCATTCGTACTTTTTACTTGATTTTTCATAAAAATTCATCTTTTTTTGATCCTAGGGTGATTATACCCCCAATAAACCTCCTAAAACCAGTCTTGATTTAAATATATTCGAATTAAAATATTTTTGTTGACGAATCACGTCCCAGTCTTGGAAATGGTTACACGAATATTTGGTCAACTAAGAAGCTATTTACGTACAAAAACGTACATCGCCCTCGAATCGACCATACTCTCTCACGTGGTACGAATATATTATGGAAGATTAGAGAGGAACGGTTTTTTTTTCGGAATAACGTGTCATTTTCATTGTTTTTAGTATGTTTTTTTTTGCCTGAAAAGAGGTAGCCTAAACGATACAACTGCAGATTTTCGTATTCACTGATGCTCGACTAATTAGCAATTATTATACGACGCAGCGGATTTTTGGGTCGGGAGTTGTTTTAAAACTAAAACAAAAGACAGCGTAATGTTGATAATATGACCTAAATACGACTTGGTGCATTTGCTGAATGTGTTGTTTATGTTTTGTATAGGTTAGTGCTCTGTACATGTGTGTCCGATGTACGAAAAATGAAATTATCCATTAGAAATTAGGTGCTATGTGCAATGTACACGCGTACAGGATAAAGTCGCTTTCTTGTCATTGTCTCTTTGGTCGATTTACGTGTTTGCCAGCGTAGTAAAATTTTATTTATTTAATTTAGTCGCGGAATGTGCAATGCACGTTTGGAATTAGGTCGCGTACCTTCGGCGTGCGTATAGTGGTTTATAAGGGATGGAATTTTAGCAATGCGAGTAAAATTTTACGTTTACAGATGTACATTGTACGTACATTCGGTACGTGATTTGATTCGAGATGCTATTTTATTGGATTATTGTTTTCTGATGCATTGGTTTCCAAACTTATCGATATACGAATGCTTGGGGTGTTCTCAATTCGTTTATTTACTCGATTCGATATTTTGATAAATTCTCATTCGTGTGATTCCGTCAAACGAATTTCGTGGCATAATCTAATACGCATATTAATTTTTAAAATGTACCTGTACGACTAGTCGTCTTGTAATATGTGTGGTTGGCGTGCAAAATAATGGACCAAGTTAATTGCTTCGGTGGCCTCATAAGCATACCGTATGTACTCGTACGAGCCATAGAAACACGTACATAGCTATGTTGTTGTGTACTATGTAGAGAAATAGTGGTAGTCGTCGGGTAAATGCGTCATTTTAATCGTTAACGAGTGGTTTTTATAAATACCCAGACGTTATTGACTGGTTTGCAAATTGTGTTCGGCTGTCGAATGATGTTTCACCAGAGTAAACGTTACGACTGCAGGTAACTCGCTGCAGTCGAGCTATACGAGTATTAACTGTCGATGCAGTGACGAAGTACTATAACATGGAAACGGTAAAATTGAGTTATTTCATCGTCATTTCTGGTTTCATCGAGCACTAAACCTAACTTGGAGACTGCTATACCCACATGATCCGTTATAAGCCATAGCGAGACCTTACTTCTATGTGCTTGGAAAATCTCATTATCATCGAGTCGTCTGCTCGCTGGTTTTATGGAAATTGGTCGCAAGTTTTATAGGTAATCATTGTCGTCGGATAGTTGCATTCGGAGTAATCGAGCCAAAAAGCACAGTTGGTTATTTATCACGGCGAAACCACGATGACTCGGTATTCGACATTTGGAAATTTATTTTACGACATTTCAGCCATCTTAATGGTTTATGTCTCGTCATTTTACGATTGCCGAACTAGCACAATTTGGATTTTACATGTCCAAGGTGATAGAACTCGAGATGAAATTTACGTATTTACGATGGCTCGTTGTGAGGCGTTTCGATGTATTTTTAAATTGGAAATTTGGGTAGATTTTACTCGATGTGGTAATTTTTTGAGAAATGAAAAACGAAAAAAAAGTTTCGAATGAAAAATGTAGAATATTGAAGAACTGATGGTGGGAAACTGAAATTATAATTATTAGTTTTAGTTCCAGTTTTCAATTTTCAGTACTTATTTCTTTGGTTTCAGTTCCCAAAATTTTTCAGTTTCAGTTTTTAAGATTTAAAAGTAAAAAACCAAAAGAGATAGAATGACTGTGAGAAAATCAAAAGAAAATTTGAGAACTGAAAAAGTGGAAAGTGGAGCTGAAAAAACGTTTCAGTTTTAGTTCCAGACTTTTCGGTTTCAGTTTCAGTTTTCCACCACTGTCGAGAACTGGAAAAAAGAAAATTGGATCTGAAAAAACGTTTCGGTTTCAGTTCCAGATTTCTCATTTTCAGTTCCAGCAGGCATGACGTCACTGAGTTAGTATTTGAGTAACTTTGTTACTTTTTTTCAGAGAAAATTACTTTTGGTCATTTTTTACGTTGAAATGTTTTTATTGGTAACTTTTCGTTCCTAAAAGTTACTTTTTTGGAGAAAATTCGGCAAAAAAAATAAATAAATAAATAATATCTATTTACAATTTTCCCCAGAAAAAATGAGTGAAAAAAAATGAAAAAAATATTATAATGCGGGGGGGGGGCGTGTCGATGATTGAAAAAATAAAAAATGAAAGTATTTTTTTCATAAATGATCATTAATCTTTTGTTTTTTGTTGTTTTGTTTTGTATGTTTGAATACTAATTAAAATTTGAAATGATTTTTTTTTGTTCCCTACGTGTTGAAAAAATGAAAAAAAATATTACTTTTTTGATGAATTTTGGTTACTTTTTCCAACGCGAGAACTTACTAAAGTTACTTTTTTTCGATTTTGAGTGAAATGCCTGTTTCAGTTTTTCCGTTTTAGTTCCAGCTTTTTTCAGTTCTAGTTTTAGTTTCAGTTTTCCATCACTATGTATAAAAATTTATCATTTTCGATCTTTCATTTGTTGAACCAGTTTGATGGTTCTCAACCAATTTATGATTATTTTTTCTAAACTGAAAAAAATTTCAAAGTAAATGTAGACTTCTAAAAGTCAATAATTTCTTGTTTCAAATATTTTTTTCTTCTCATTTTTGGAGAAAAATTATTCAGGTATGAAATTCGGAATAAATCTTTCACTTTTCAAAAGGAGAACACCTTTCTACTATAAGGTGGAAAAAAATGATCAATTTTAATGCTCTGCAACTAATTTTGTTGAGACCATCGAATGACAAAAATTTGCCAAATCAACGATACGAAAAAAAGTTTCGAATGAAAGTTGTAGATCATGAAAAATCCATAATTTATTGTTTGACAATTTTTTTTCCATCTTTGATTTAGGAGTTGGTATTCTTCTGAGCAAAAAGGAATTCATATTTTTTTTAGAGAAATTATTGGTAACTGGTTGAGAACCACTGAACTGATTTCAAAAATGCACGTTTTATAACAACAACCTTAATTCATATTGTTTATGGGCTGAATTGAAGTACCCTCCCCCCCGCCTCCGGTTCATTGTAAATTTTTTCAGAAAAAAATACATGTTGTAGTTTTTGAAAACTAAATTCATTAATCAAATCATTCAAAAAATGAGAAATTTTGATTTTTGGAATATTGCTCGATTTCGTTGACCCAATTACTCTGCAGTTTCAGAATTCGTAATTAATTTCAGTAAGATGTCATTCGATTTAGCCGCGTCCGAAAAGGATAATCGGTCGAAAAATTGTACGAATGTGTATTTTTAACTGACTTGAGAATGTCTCTAATAATACTAATGGCTATGAGTAGGCACATCCATCTTCCATAGATATTTGTGTTCAAAATGTAGCCTAAAATAATATTCCGCTTTTCCAGTCGCTGGTGAGCGATTAAATGCTCTTGCAGCACTACCCAGCGAGAAAACAATTCTTCTATATATTTCATTTGAATTTTTTTTAGAAGAAATACGTTTTGTAGTTTTTGAAAACTAGAGTTCATTAATCCAATCATTCGAAAAATCATAAATTTTGATTTTGGAATATATTGACCCAGCTATTCTGCAGCTTCGGAATTCCTAATTAATTTCAGTGAGATATCATTCGATTTAGCTGAGTAAGAAAGTACTGATCTATTGAAATATGAATGTGTATTTTTAACTGAGAATCTTCTCGAGTAACGTACCAATGGCTACGAGTAGGCACATTTATCTTCCATAGATATTTGGGTTCAAAATGTAGCCTAAAATGATATTCCGCTTTTCCAGTCGCTGTTGAGCTATTAAATGCTCTTGCAGCACTACCCAGCGAGAAGACATTGGAATGTTTCATTTGAATTTTTAAGAAGAAATAGATTTTGTAGTTTTTGAAAATCGAGTTGATTAATCAAATCATTCGAAAAATCAGAAATTTTGATTTTGAAGTATTCTTCGACCTCGTTCACCGAAATAAATGCCCGAATGTGTATTTTTTACTGAGAATTTTCTCAAATAACGTCGATGGTTATGAGTAGGCACATTCATCTTCCATAGATATTTGTGTTCAAAATGTAGCCTAAAATAATATTCCGCTTTTTCAGTCACTGGTGAGCGATTCGATGCTCTTGCAGCACTACCCAGCGAGAAAACATTTTTTTTGAGATGTTTTATTTGAATTTTTTGAGAAAAAATACGTTTTGTAGGTTTTGAAAACTGAGCTCATTAATCGAATCATTCGTCAAAAATCGAAAATTTTGATTTTGAAATATTGTTCGGTCTCGTTGATCTAATTACTCTGCAGTTTCAGAATTCGTAATTGATTTCAGTGAGGTATTATTCGAGTTAGTGGTGCAAGAAATGACTAATCTATCGAGGAAAAAAACGTATGAATAACGCTAATGGCTATTCGAAGGCACATTAATCTTCCATAGATATTTGTGTTCAAAATGTAGCCTAAAATAATATTCAGCTTTGACGGTCGCTGTTGAGCTATTAAATGCTCTTGCAGCACTACCCAGCGTGAAGACATTTTTTTGAAATGTTTCATTTAAGTATTTTGAGAAAAACTACATTTTATAGGTTTTAAAAATCGAGTTTATTAATCAAATCATTTAAAAGATCATAAATTCTGATTTTGGAATATCGTTCGACTCCGTTGATCCAATTGAGGGGATGATTGTAAAAATAATCATAGTCAAAAGTTTGAAATTTTTTTAAATTTCAGTTCCCAAATGAACATTTTACGAGAAAAACAATGGTAATGTAAATTTTTTATATAAAAGCTTCGTCAAATTTTTTAATTTAAGAAGTACGAATTTTAGGTGAATTTGTTTAAAAAACGACCTTTGTCAACATTTTCAAAAAAAACTTGTACAATTTTTCAAAGTTTGAAAAAAAAATTATTACATTTCTTGGCAGCATTAAAGCACGAAAAATTTGGTGAACAATCAACACCCTCTGAATCAAATTTTCACCCCCCCCTCCCCCCAAACCTCACACGATGTGAATATGTTATTTTGGTCTGCTGTAAAATTTACTTTTTTGACTATGGTTGTTTTGACAACCTCCCCTCGCCCAATTACTCTGCAGTTTCAGAATTCGTAAATAATTTCAGTGAGATTGCATTCTACTGTATTTAGCAATGTGAGAGAGGTCTGACCTATCGAAAAAAATGTATGTACAGGGTGGCCCAAATGCAAAGTATCATATTTCGAAATCGAAAGAAAACAAGCTCACTTTGAGCATTATGATGTAAACTTTTTGCTAAAATAAAATTTTGAGAAGTTTTTTTTCGATTTCAAAATATTGTACCTTGCATTTGGGCCACCCTGTATGTGTATTTTTAATCGAAAATGTTCTCGAGTGACACCAATGGCTATTCGAAGGCACATTAATCTTCCATAGATATTTGTGTTCAAAATGTAGCCTAAAATAATATTCTGCTTTGACGGTCGCTGTTGAGCAATGAAATGCTCTTGCAGCACTACCCAGCGAGAAGACATTTCTTTGATATGTTCATTTGAATTTTTCGAGAAAAAATTCATTTTATAGTTTTTGGAAAATTGAATTCATTAATCAAATCGCTTGAAAAATGAGAAATTTTGATTTTTAAATATCGTTCGACTCCGCTGACCCAATTATTCTGCAGTTTCAGATTTCGTAATTAATTTCAACGAGGTATCATTCGATTTAGCAACCTAAGATAAGACTGATCTATGAAAAAAATGTTCGTACGTGTACGTTCTTGAGTAACACCGATGGCTACTCGAAGGCACATTAATCTTGCGTAGATATTTGTGTTCAAAATATAGCCTAAAATAATATTTTCCTTTGACGGTCGCTGCCGAGCGACTAAATGCTCTCGCAGCACTACCCAGCGAAAAGACATTTTGAAATAATTTCATCTGAACGATGATGAATGTCACGTTCACCTAATTCAATATACTCTAGAGCACTTTGCCTGAATATGAGAAAATTGCTTTTGAAATTCGTAATAAAAGAACAACTAGAGTAGCTGTTACGATACATTATCGTGAAATGTATCTTTTACGAAGGGATATTGATAATAATGGAAGTTGAAATACGAACCTTTGAAAATACGAGCTATTTTCGTATTCGTAATTTAAAGAAACATCAATTTATAAGTGAAATATCCATCATTCACAGACTAAATAGCCAACTGATGGATAGTCTCGTTAGTTACATATATGGCTTCGTTAATATCGATGCTTGTACTCTAAACTGTATTCTGTCCAGTTTTTTTCCCTACAAGACACTTCTTCCATTACAAACTGCGTATTATAAACCCTATAAAAACAGGTGCACTAGAGTGTATGGTGTGTTGAAAAAAAAAAAACGTATTATGTTATGATGACATCCGTTGTAGGTGGTACGTTTTTATTTGGCTTTAAAAGATAAAATTTTGTGTCTACGAAATTGTTTGCCATTTGTTGCACGTCGGCCGGATATAATTGAAAAAACAACATAACGTCGATTGGATGGGAACGTTGGCATGTGTGCTCGATGCTGATGCTCCACCATTGCGGTAATTTTATACTCGTAAGTACGGTTTGTGTATGACATTTTGACGTGCGATCGTACCATATTTATGCCTGTTGTGAACAAACGAGATGTCCGAATGTGTACGTATGAGAGGAAAGTTGTAACGAACCTAGAGGCAAAGGCCGAAAAGGATCACTAAATTGGGACGACAGTTGCACGCGATGGAGCTTATGAATCGCGTTTTGTACTTTGGAACCGAGCTATATTCATGTAAATGCGCATTTTATTGACGATGGCGTGGCATCATGTCTACGAGGCTTGAATGACACGTAATACAACCGTGGTAGTTTATTGGTTTACTGATGTTGATATGCGGTGTGGTTGAAATAGACGTGATCAGGTGGAAGAGTTCGTAATAGAGGTGAAATTGTTTCAAATGATGCCAATTGGATACCTAGGTGATTTTATGGGATTATTAGAAAGGAAGATATTGAATTTTTTCGTGCATTTTAGGGGAGAGATTATGGTTGAAATGGGCTTAATTGTGATCATCTGGTGAAAAAAAAGCCAGAGCAGACGGTTGGCAACCGTTTGTAGAATCATTCCACATAAATAAATTAGTTCGTATTCGTTAGTTTCGTCTATTGAGGACAGGTTGTGACATGTTTGTTGGGTGTTTGAGTGAGTATACTGAGGAAACGACAAACGAGAGGTGAATTCTTTTTTTGGTTCGTCTGGGAATTATTTTGTAAAAAAAATTAATTATTTGCATGTTGCGATAGTGACTAATTCTTCGAGTACGATCCTTATGTTACTTTGGTCGTTTTAGAACAGGAAGTTGGTAAAATAATCGAGTCAATGAGGTAAGAGGAAAATATGCAATTCTTCTTCTTGAATTCATACATTCTTCAGGGTTAAGAAGTTGATTTCGACGAATTGAAAGTAAAATCATAGGGATTGCTGATGAACTTGCAGTCCTTAGATTTTGTCTCACGAAACTGTAATTGATTCGTGGAGATTCCAGATCGAAAGATAGATAATTTGATTTTCCTATCACATTGAATAGCTGTAAATCGAAATGGAACAAATTACGATTTTTAAAAAGATTCAAACTTTTGCGACCTAGAGCTTTCAATTCCCATCATAATAGTTTGAAAATTGACTGGGAAACAAGGGGAATGACGTGAAAAAGGTCTTAACTAATGAATTTCAGAAAAACCAATCCACTTGATACCCTTTGAAAGGAATACTGATTCAAAAAATTCACTATTAATGTATTTTTTTATGTCAATTCATTCGTTATTATTTTGTAATTATCGAAATATTTTTACCTATTTTTTTTCCTTCGATCGTAACATTTTTCCTAATTGTATCGCTGTTTGATTGTGGTCAAGTTTTTGGTTGATGTCGTTTTCATTGTAGAAATTTTTGGAAAACTTTCAACGATGATAGGTAAACTTACATTCTGAAAAGTAACATTGAAGTTATCAGTGGTGTGGACAGAATGAAATCGGGCGGGGGGTCATTTTTCATTTCGTGGGGGATTTTTATCTTGAATAATTGTCGGAAGAGGTGTTCATGTTTCAATTCTAAAGTTTCCAAAATTTAAAAAAAATGCTAAAATATCATTCATAGGTCCAAAATTCGAAACACGTTTGCTTAAATCACGAATAGGAAAAAATGACCAAAAAATGAAATTTTTGAGAATTTGAAGAAAAACTTTAACTTTTCTGGAGGGGGGGGGGGGGGTTGAACCCGTAAAAGGGGGGGTTGAACCCGTAAAATCCGTCTGTAGTGGAATTGAAAAAGCGTGACGAGTAAATGGCATCATCATAAAAATCTCAATTTCTGATACTTGAAAGTTTCAACTGTTAATCAAAATTTTTTAATTTTTTGACGTGTTGTCATATCCAGGAATATCTCAAGTTGTCGTTGAGAAAGAATTATAATGTGCTTTAATTTAATTTGAGTCAGTCAAATTGCTGTTTATTAGCTTGTTCAGGAGCTATGTTTGTATTACTCGTATTTGTGGGGTTTACATCAAAAATTTCGAAATTTGCTTGAATCAGGAAACAAGGCAATGATAAAATTGTTTAGTCGAAAAATGTACTTTTTAGTAGGAAAAATTGCACTATGTTTTTAGAGCTTTGAATTTTATGCAAAAAAATTTCAAAATATGCTAAAATATGCATTTTTGAGCCAAAATATCTGAAAATTTGAAAAAAAACTAATATGGGTGTCTATGGAAAATATTTTTTGCACTGAGAACCGTTAACAATAAAAATTTCAAATGAAATGAAAAATCGAGCAGCAATAATCAAAAAACAGTTTTTATTCAAATTT